>JARYGA010003317.1:0-85232 GCA_030545235.1 Helianthus tuberosus | reverse complement strand
TGACATACACCGCACTGATCTACCGGTCATGTTCTTACAGGATATCCCTCTACCCCGTCCAGGGGAAGGACCGTCTAGCCAGCCATCTGGCCCTGTACCACCTGTGTCAGCAGCTTTTCCTTTCATGCCACAGTTTTCACATACTGCACCTTTTGCTTCTGCACCATCGGGCGAGCCACTGATTTGGTTTCCGCCCAACACGATGCCTGATTCTGATCCATACCATCCCTTCCATTACACTGGGTACACGAGGGATGAGATACTCCTATCCTTACAACTCCAGCAGGAGATGTTGTATCACAGAGTCATGGATCTTGAGAGGATTCCGCGTCCTCCACCTTGCACTTGTCAGTCACCATTCGCGACTCCACCTGCTCCTCTTTTGCCATACCCAGATTTTGACGTCCGTTTTCTTACTATGGAGCAGCAGATTAGCTATCTGTTGCGTCCGGTACATGCTCTTGAGGAGGAGCTAGCGCATGTGTGCGGTTTGCTATTCGTTCCTCCACCTCCTCCTCCTCCACCATCAGCGTAGTAGTTTTTGGTTTTATGCAGGTAGCATACTTTTAGTGAGAGTGTAGCTATTGAGCCCAGATTGCACAGCCTTTTGAAGACCACTTTTGACTTTAGATTGTTGTAGTTTGATGGATATTTTGGACAAGGGTGATGTGACCCTGTAGTCCCTTCTGATGTATGGTACATTGTAGAACATGTAAAACTGTATTCGTGGTCATTGATATATGAAAGCTCAATCGCAACATTCTCATTACATACATTGTTGAATTACTCATTTACATCATGATTGGGATGTTATGTGTTTACTTGCGTTGATAAATATTATTACATGTACTTACTATACTTATTATGACCTGATCGACACAATCTTCTTTTTGAAGATGTCCCCCCCAGAGAGAAACATGATTGCCCACGATAGAGGCTGATCTACAAGAACTGATTTCACAAGCGATAGCACAGCACGAGGCCCTGCGCTCTGAACCTAGCGGGGGTACCTCAGAAAACAACCCACCTCATGGCTGCACCTACTGGCAGTTCCTCAACTGCGAGCCTCCGAATTTCGACGGCACTGGAGGTGCCATAGCCTTTGTGAAATGGACCGAAAACATGGATTCTGTTCTTCGAATGAGCGGATGTACGCCAGAGCAACAAGTCCCATATGCGTCAGGATTGTTTCAAGATGGGGCCTGGTCATGGTGGAACTCTCAGATTCGAATAATGGGCAGAGCTGCTACGAATGCTTTAACATGGGGTGAACTGAAGGAAATGATGCGTAAGGAGTATTGTTCTCAGATGGCGATCCAGAAGCTGAAATTCGAATTCTGGAAGCTAAATATGGAAGGTCCAAATGTGGCGGAGTACGTGCAAAAACTTCACGATCTGTCGCGGGTTGTTCCGTCCCTAGTGGAACCAGAGTTGAAAAGGATGGAGCTATTCATCTGGGGACTGATGCCTCAGATCCTGCGCTTAATGACGGTATCAGCTCCGCCAACGACCATCGATGTGATCAAGTTAAGTGCGGCACTCAGTAAAGAAGCGATTAGACTGGAAGAGCTTTCAAACCCTGACGAGAAGAAGGAAACTCGGGTAGAGCCATCCGGAAAGGACAAAAGGAAGCTCACTAACTTCCAGGAGGATACCCGAACGAACAAAACCAAAAAGGGAAAGGAGTACATGGGTATCCTACCTAAGTGCGATGACTGCCTACTTCATCATGCTAAGCCATGTTGGTATGGAAGAGGTGATGTCTGCAACAAGGTAGGGCATGTCGGGGAGGCATGTCAGATCGGTACCAGACATAGGAATGAAGGCCAAGATGACAGTGGAAATCGCGGAGAAAACAGTAATAAACAAGAACAGGGCCAAGGTTGCGGTAGCGTAGGACATTTCCAGAAAGTTTACTTGGGGACTAAGCCAAGGTGTGATAAGTGCAAGTTTCACCATGAAGGATGATTCCAGAAGCCTAAGTGCGGAAGGTGCAGGAAGAGAGGACACAACAAGGATGCCTGTTGGGCGAAGAGCCCCATAAAAGGAGGAAGTGATGACAACAACCAAGGCGAAAATAATAATGATAAAATTTCGGGCTGCTACAGATGTGGAAACATGGGGCACTTTAGGAAAGATTGCCCAAGGAGGATCGACCAAGACCATGAAGGGGCACCCATCATCGGAGCTCGTGAAGCATGCCAAGATCCAGATGTGGTTGCTGGTACGTTCTCGATCAACCAAAATTTTGCATCTATGTTGTTTGATACCAGTGCCGACCATAGCTTCGTATCTCATAAATTTAAAAATATACTTGGTTTAGTAAAGGGGTAAGTTAGATAACCCACACTCGACATAACTAGCTAATAGGAAGCCTCGACGTGGTAATTAGGATGGACCAGTTGTCGAGCAATCGAGCGGAGGTCTTTATCTGCATCCCAATGACGAACGACGAAGCAATTGCGACCCATGAAGCAGGATACGCCTCTACAAATTACCAGTGCTTGAGGGCACGGGAGTTTTTACACAAAGGACGCGATGCCTTCCTAGCACACATTATGGACAAGGAAGCCGCTAAGCCGAAGTTGGAAGGTATCCCTATGATAAGGGAATAGCCTGAAGTCTTCCCCAAAGACTTGTCTGAATTATTTCCTCAACAACAAGTCGAACTTCGCATCGATTTGATTCCAGACGCCGCGCCTGCAGTCAATGCACCTTAGCAACTTACATCTTCGGAGATGCAAGGATTGGCAGTATAGCTTCAGTAGTTGATAGAGAAGGAAGTTAACAGACCAAGCTACCCGTTTTGAGTAACACTAGTGCTGCTCGTCAAGTAGAAGGACGATGATTTTCAAATGAGCATCAACTACCAGGAGCCGAACGAGCTAACCAACAAGAGTCGGTAACCCCTGATGAGAATTAACGAGTTACTTACTTAACTAACTATGAGGATCCAACTACTATTTTAAGACTGATCGATGATTGAGTGCCATTATATGTGAATTCAGGAAGAAAGTATATCGGGGAATAGTGGGACAATAACTTATTTTAAACCTACAAAAAAATTGTGATTCCTGCGCAACGCACAAAACAGTTTTACACAGAATACGAGACTTTGAGAATCTAGAAAACATGTGCTTAATCCTTTGGGAACCCAGGTCAAAACTCGTAAAGGTTTTCACTTAGGAACCACACCTGTGAACTCAAGCAAACCCTATTATCCTAACATATATGCTATTTCAGTTAACCAAACTGAAAGTACTCAAATTTCTTTTGTTAAAATCTCCACATTTGCTTCTAGCAAATAGATGTTTGCATCTCTACTCCCCTTAATGGTAGTTGCATCACGTTAATTTTTGTCGCTGAGAGCGAACACACATTGCTTCGATACTTGGTCATTTCTTCATACTCATTGTCTCAGTACTCGGAAACATATATCTCACACATGCACCATTTGCTACGCATGTGGTTTCATTTCGAATAAACGCTTCATTAAAATTCAAATGTTATTTTGCTAAAGCTAACTATGGGTCAATGATTTGAATAACCTACATTCTTGTAATTGTTGGCTCCTTTGTTATCAAGTCAACACACTCTCTTGAAACTCCTTTTATTTCAAGTTGCATCCATGGTTTGTCTTCATAACCATGCTGAGATTTCCCTTGTTGATACATACGTTTATTGTCGGGTTACGCTGAAACCAGGTTCAATTGCTTGAACCTATCCATGTCACATATTCAATTTAAGACACCATATTATGTATTGAGAGCATCATATTCAAATATTTTTGCAAAAGTTCTTTTGTTTCGAGCCGTAGTAGACTTAATTGGTCTACGACTCCACTAAATCATTTGATGATTTCGATACCTTGCGGTGACATTTTCACAGAATTGAAGCTTGCGCTGATTTGGTTACACGGATTTAATTGCCTATTCATTTGTTCTAAATCCGTTTCGTTATCACGGTTAAAGCAATCTCAACACAGTTGTGTGTTAAGACAATGGTACCCAGATTCATTTCATATCACGGTGTACCTCCTAACGATTCATTCATTATAAATCGAACACTCTGCAGTGTTTATTGCTTTCCACCTTCAATCAGAAGCAGTAGTTCTTTGATGTTCCATATACAATTAAAAACCCCATGACACAGTTTAAATCAAATCTTCAGGTTATTTTAGTACACTTTCATTTGTATACAAACACGGTGAACTTGTTCGGTCACCGCTATTATTAAAATATGTCAATTTCAACACCTTGTGGTGTCATTTCAAATTTGTAGCTTGTGCTAATCATGGTCAACCATTCACACAAAACTAACTTTTGTTTGACTTGTCATTTAAACATTCCTGATGCAACTACGAATCAAGACAATGATACACCAGATTCGCTTGTATTCCATTCGGTGTATTTTCGCAATTCAAGAATGTCAACACACTAATCCTTACCGTTTATTTATTCGAAAGTTGACGGATCAATTTCATATTCAAGTTGTTGATTTTGAGTTCATATAGCGGATACTATGGTTCGTGAAAACTCATTTGCATATTGTGACCGACTGTTTGAGAATCCATGGGTCAAAACTCCTTCGTTACACCTCTGTTAACTGAGTTACGCTAGATTATACATCTATACGTCTCATGTCCTTTGACAACAAATGCTAGAACACATGTCTCGTAGCCATTGGGCTCTTATTGTTAAAATATATCCATGGAATCCACCTGATGTGAATAAGATTAGATTCATTTTTTTCTCTACCCCCGTATTATTCATATATATATACACGCATAATGAAACCCTAAGGAGTTAAGGTAGTACAAATTTCGAGGACGAAATTTTCTTAACAGGGGGAGAATGTGACAACTGTCAAAAATCCAGGTATCCGTACAATTAATTAATCTTGATTAGTGCTTAATGACTGTGCTGAATTACAATTAATTGCTTTCTTATTACTGCATCATACTTACATCTGTATCACATATTGCATAATGTCACATCACTTTTACATACAAACTTTGTTGACATACATGATGCACAGAGCACAGCTAGCACAGTTAGCGGATAACCCAGAAAAATGCTGGCAATGTTCAGTACATAGACAAACAGTGTTTGGAGACCCTGTATAGTGTGTAGGACAGTGAGGACCGTAAAACTGCTTCACTAGGTGATAGTTTAAATGCCGGGAAGTGCCTAAAACCCACTTAAAGTGCCGAATTCAGCACATTTCAGCAAAAATCAGCAATTTAATGAGCTAGTAATATAACAACCCTAAAGAAAACCGACACCCTCATAAATTTTCTGACACCCTGATATATTTTAAAATATTCCAATATGTCCAAAAATACACCCCATACGTGAAAACGGACCCCGACTACCTTAAATATTATTAAAAATATTCAGAAATTGAATTTTTGGATTTGTCGCTGGCCGCGTAGACCTCTTAAGGGTCTTACGCGGGCCGCTAGAGATCAAGAAGGTGGCGCAGCCCGGTGATGACACGTGTCATCATCGTGGCAGATCTAGTCGCTGACCCGGATCAGCTACGCGGTTGACCGAAGTTGACGCGGGCCTCGTAGCCCTTTGTTAAACTTTACGCGGGCCGTGTAAAAGTCGAAGTGAGGCCCTATATAAGCAGGCATCGGGCTTCAATCACAAATCATTCAAATTCTTCTCTGAATCTCGAATTACTCTCATTATATGCATAAATCCCAAGTATAATACCCATAAATAGCGAAGTTCTGCTCCGTTGTAAGTATCATAACCCCTGGATACGTATTAGATACTCTGCCCGATTGATCTAGGGTTCCGTAACGGCTGTTGTGGTTCTGCCCGACGTAGTCGTTGGAATGCCGTCTCGGGGAGGGTATTACTAATGTTAAAATGGGTTATTATACTAACACGTGTGCATTTGTGTAAATTATAGATTGTCACCAAGAAACCCTAAAGGATAATCTAAGACAGCAATGTGAGTTGATCCGCTTTTTGTAAACCTTTTTGTTAACTGTTTTTACAAAACCTCATACAATTAATTATATATTAACCAGTTATTGAGTATTTGTAAGAATACAATTATCATGAGTATGTTAGGCTTTTGTATACAAAATTTGTTACCACCTGGTCAAGGAATAACATTGCCACAAGTCGGGTCTGACAGTACCATGGATGTTAATTGATATAACTTGGAAACAAATATAATTGCGAGATCGCCCTCTATACTGTACAATGGTTTTTGTTTAAACTTGATTAAACTGGGATTCACTCACCAGTATTTCCCACTGACAAATGTTTTTAAAACGCGTTTCAGGTAACAAACTGTGAAAGCCAAATAGAAGCCAGCTGGACAGCACTGAAGGCTTAGAAAAGTGGCAATAAAGTTACCTAAAAAGAAATAGATGTTTTTCTTAAATAAAATAGGACTTATTCCTATGAAAATGTGTGTATTGCAAACTTGGGTTTTATCCCATGTGTTTAATATTATAAAAATATGGTATTTTTCTCTGATCAAATATTTCCTAACTACGGTCCTGATGAAAAATTCCGCTGCCAAATTAGACAATACGCGATACCACCGAAACTGGCTCGCGGCCGCCCGTTCCCGGGGATTAGGGATCGGGGGTTGCGACAGAAGGTGGTATCAGAGCTAAGTCACTGATTCAGCCATAGAAGTGTTATGCTGACATCGAAATTCAATCAGTTAGGAAATAAATTACGGGAATACGTGCATAATTGTATTTTATTGCTATGTGTTATTTGACTATTTGTTAGTTTACAGTATGAGCGACCAAGGACCATCTGACGCGTACCGTTAATTGTCTGGTTCACCTAGAAGCGAAGGCACCTCCTCTTCTCAGCCTGCCCTCTCAGGGTACTTTGCTGATACAGAAGAAGGAATATTCATGTTTAAGGCTCAGTCAGAAGAGCCATTTCCTCATAAAAAGAGGGGATGGTTCAGTAGGGGAGCACACGAGCGTAGAAAACGTATGAAAAAGTTACAAGACCAGAGAGCACTAGCAGCAGTCAAGAGAGAAACAGATGCCTATGCCCAGGACATGATCAATAGGGGAATAGCTAACATCCACATTTTAGCAACCACTGCAGCTGACCCTAATCTGGAACAAATGATAGCACCCCAACCACAACCACCAATTCCTGACCAACCAATGGAAATAGAAAACCCTGAAAATCAAGTAGAAATGCATGATTTTAATCTGGAGGAAATACCTAGGGTACCTGCACCAAACCCCTTAGACCCAAATTATGACCCCTGGTGGGATGACGTTAGGGACTATGTGCAACGCTACCCGATACATGAAGGCATGCCCATGCCAAACATAGGAGCCTATCCAGGTTTGGATCCTTTAGATCCCTATTACCACGATGTATTCATTAGGGAGATTTTGGAAAATCCTTACCAATTCCAGGCACCTACACCCCCATATTAAGAATCCGCACCCCAGATTCCAAACCCAGTCCTAGAACCTGCACCCCAATGAGTGCAGAAAATGTACAAGAACTTAGGACATTTGGTGAGGAAATTTTAGAAAGTAGTGAACGAATGAGACAGGTGGGAGAGCGACTCGTCTGGAAGTACGACGAGCGCAATATGGATTTCTGGATGAATCCATATCCGTGAATGTGATAGTAGAGACGGTAGTAGTAATAATAATAATAATAATATAATAATGATATATGTGTGTATGTGTATGAAAAAAAAACTACGGATGCCTATTATTAGTAGTGTAACTTAAAATTTTAGTTGGTATTGTAATTTTTATTTCAGTACTGGTGTGTAATAGATGCATAGTATATGAATAGAGTAAGTCGCAATGATCGACGCTTTTGACCAAAATGCGTGTCATGTGATTGGCTATATTAAATATTATTTTGTGATATTAATACATGGTAAATGTTTAAAATTCAGATGGCCGACGAAGGAAATCAAGGAAATCTGAATAACGATAACCAGAGTAACATTAACTTAGTTAATGAGAATCCGAGCATCAATAACAATGGAAACCAAATGGATAATAGTGCTATCCAACACATAGTGGCACAAGGAATTATAGATGCAATGCCATTTATTCTTCAAACTGTTAAGGATGCTGATAATAAAAGTAAACATAGCAGTAAGCGACCAATTGAACCAGAACACAGCATAAACAATGGACCTGTACTTCAAGTGCCCATTCCCAAAAGAAGAAGAACCATGCCTTATGGTTGTTCTTATAAAGAATTCTAGTCCTGCAAACCAATAGAATTCTCGGGCAATGAAGGATCCATTGCAGCTCTACGCTGGATAGAAAAGACTTAGGCTGTTTTAAAAATAAGCAAGTGTGCTGAAGAAGATAAGATAATGTTTGCTTCTAACCTGTTTACGAACTCAGCCTTAGAATGGTGGAACACTATCCTCCAATCAAGAGGAAGTGATAAGGTATATAACATGGAATGGGAGGAATTTAAGAATATGGTAGAAAGAAAATTCTGCCCTCCCAATGAAAAGGAACAGATAGCGAATAAGTTTCTGAACTTAAGAATGATCGGGGTAGATAGTAAGGGTTATACTACCACATTCTTTGAATATGCTAGAATAGTACCAACCCTTGCATCACCTGAACCGGTATTAATCTCCCGTTACATATGGGGATTGATCGGAGAGATTAGACATGTAGTCAAGGAAGCTAGACCTCAAACTATAGAAGAAGCTGTAGAACTAGCAAATACCTTGACAGAAGAGCTAATCCGTACTAGAGAAGAAGACCAGAGGAGAAACCTAGCCCAAATGTTTACCCAAGAATTCCGTTCTAGGAATTTCAGTCGTAGGAATATAGGTTCTACCTCTTCACCATACTGCAAGACTTGTAAGAAAAAGCATTCGGGAAAATGTTCCACTCACTGCAATTTCTGTAAGATACCAGGACACAAGGAAGAAGATTGCAAGAGAAAATCCAGTAATGGACTGTGCTTCAACTGTGGGGGAAAAGGCCACATCAAGCCAAATTGTCCGAAATTGGCTCCAGCTGTGAACAACAGGAACACTAAAAATGCTAGAGCATTCGTTCTAACTGCAGATGAAGCCAAGATGATTTCAGATGTGATGGCCGGTACGTTTTTAGTTAATGATGTTTTTGGTAAAGTATTATTTGACTCTGGTGCGAACCAAAGTTTTATTAATACTTCGTTTTGCAAACTCCTTAATCAACCATTAACTAAACTCTCATAAGAATGTCTAGTCGAGACAGCGAATGGAGAAACGATTAGGATTTCTGAAATCTTGCAGGGAGCAAGAATAGAAATTTTAAACCAAAAGTTTATTGCAAACCTTTACCCGATGAATCTGGCAGGATTTGATGTCGTTTTAGGAATGGATTGGTTAATAGCCAATAAAGCTAATATTTTATATGATCAAAAGTCAATTCAAGTAAATTCACCAAAGGGTGAAAAGATCACAATTAAAGGTGATAAACCATCTAGATCCATGAAATTCATCTCTGTGATGAAAACTGCAAGCTATATAAGAAAAGGATCTATAGTGTATTTGATTTCTATAATCACTAACACTAGAGGAAAGGAATTAAAATACATTCTAGTAGTGTCTCAGTTTTCAGATGTATTTCCGGAAGAATTACCAGGACTACCGCCGGACAGAGAAGTTGAATTCAGAATCCATCTATTACCAGGAACAGCACCGATTGCCAAAGCACCTTACCGTTTGGCACCAGCCGAAATGCAGGAACTAAAGAAACAATTAGACAAATTATTAGAGAAGGGATTCATACAACCAAGCTCATCGCCGTGGGGAGCACCGATTTTATTTGTTCAAAAGAAGGACGGATCAATGCGTATGTGCATTGACTACCGTGAATTAAACAAGGTCACGATTAAGAACCGGTACCTATTACCGAGAATCAATGATCTGTTCGACCAATTGCAAGGAGCTCGATTTTTCTCTAAAATCGATTTAAGGTCAGGATATCATCAATTAAAGGTACAGGAAGAGGACATTCCTAAATCCGCATTTAGAACAAGGTATGGTCATTATGAATTTACTGTCATGCCATTTGGTTTAACCAATGCCCCAGCTGCATTTATGGACATGATGAACCGAATATGTAAACCATATTTGGATAAATTCATAATTGTCTTTATAGATGATATTCTCATCTATTCTAAAAGTAAAGAGAAACATGCAAAGCATTTGCACGCACTTTTAAGTCTATTAAGAAAGGAAAAGCTTTATGCAAAATTTTCAAAGTGCGAGTTTTGGTTAGAGCAAGTACAGTTTCTTGGACATTTAGTTAATCATGAAGGAATTCACGTAGATCCAACAAAGATCGAGGCAATTACTAAATGGAAAACCCCTGAGTCACCAACTGAAGTTCGAAGTTTCGTAGGATTGGCTGGTTATTATAGAAGATTTATTCAAGATTTTTCTAGAATAGTCATTCCTTTAACTAAGTTAACCTGTAAATCCATTAAGTTTGAATGGGGACCAAAACAGGAAGAAGCTTTTAGAATTCTTAAGCATAAATTAACCCATGCACCCATATTAGTGTTACCAGAAGGAACTGAAGATTTTGTAGTATATTGTGACGCATCTAAGTTAGGATATGGATGTGTGTTGATGCAACGCCAAAAGGTTATAGCTTACGCATCTAGACAACTTAAGAATCATGAAGAGAATTATTCAACCCATGATCTAGAATTAGGAGCTATAATTTTTGCCCTTAAAATTTGGAGACATTATCTTTATGGTAGTAAGTTTACCATATTCACAGATCATAAGAGTTTAAGGTATGTTTTCGGGCAAAAGGAATTGAATATGAGACAAAGACGCTGGATGGAGATGCTTAGTGATTATGATTGTGATATCCAGTATCATGAAGGAAAAGCAAATGTAGTAGCAGATGCTTTAAGCCGAAAGTATCATGAAAAGCCAAAAAGGGTACGTTCTCTTAAATTAAATCTACAAGTAGATTTAAATGATCAGATAAGAGAAGCACAAGAATTAGTAATCAAAGATGATACTGAAAAATTAAAAGGTATGCTAAAGGAATTAGAACAAGGAACAGATGGAATTTGGAAATTCCATAAGAAGAGAATGTGGATACCTAAATTAGGAAACCTACGTCATCGTATATTAGAAGAAGCCCATAAGTCTAAGTATACGATGCATCCAGGAAATGATAAGATGTACCAGGATTTAAGAAAGAACTTCTGGTGGATAGGAATGAAAAAGGACATAGCAACCTATGTTTCTAAATGTTTAACCTGTTCACAAGTTAAAGCTGAACATCAGAAACCCTCAGGTTTATTACAACAGTTAGAAATGCCAGTGTGGAAATGGGAATTGATAACAATGGATTTTGTTACTAAATTACGCAAAACAAAGAAAGGAAATGATACAATCTGGGTGATTGTAGATAGACTAACTAAGTCAGCTCATTTCCTACCAATGAAGGAAACTTTCAGTATGGAACAGTTAGCTAAATTATATGTAAATGAAATTGTTTCTTTACATGGAATACCTTTATCAATTGTTTCTGATAGGGATAGTCGTTTTACCTCTCATTTTTGGTCAAGTTTCCAAAAAGCAAAGGGAACCAAGTTAAATCTAAGTACAACTTATCATCCTCAAACAGACGGACAAAGCGAAAGGACAATTCAGACAATGGAAGATATGCTTAGAGCTTGTGTAATTGATTTCGGGGGTAATTGGGACGATCACTTACCTTTAATAGAATTTTCTTATAATAATAGTTATCACACAAGTATCAATGTTGCACCATTCGAAGCACTTTATGGACGAAAGTGCCGAACCCAAGTCTATTGGGCAGAAATTGGGGAAAAGCAACTATCTGGACCTGAGATAGTACAAGAAACAACCGACAAGATCATTCAAGTCAAGGAACGACTGAAAACAGCATGTGATCGACAGAAGAGCTACGCTGATAACAGACGTAAGCCATTGGAATTTCAAGTAGGAGATAAGGTATTGTTAAAAGTCTCTCCTTGGAAAGGAGTGGTAAGATTCATCAAATGGGGAAAGCTAAGTCCCAGGTATGTTGGACCTTTTGAGATTATTAGAAGAATAGGACCTGTAGCCTATCAGCTACAACTGCCAGAGGAAATGGCAGGAATACATGATGTATTTCATATATCAAATCTCAAGAAATGCCTAGCTGATGAATCACTAATGGTACCTCTTAAGGATATAGAGGTAAATGAACAACTTAAATTTGTAGAAAGGCCTCTACAGATTGAAGACAGGAAAGTCAAAAATCTCAAGCACAAGAGACTAGTTCTGGTCAAAGTAAAGTGGGACTCCAAAAGAGGACCTGAGTACACATGGGAGCTTGAATCAGAAATGCAAAGGAAATATCCACACCTGTTTCAGTAGATCTCGAGGACGAGCTCTAAAACAAGGTGGGGAGGATATAACAACCCTAAAGAAAACCGACACCCTCATAAATTTTCTGATACCCTGATATATTTTAAAATATCCCAATATGTCCAAAAATACACCCCATACGTGAAAACGGACCCCGACTACCTTAAATATTATTAAAAATAATCAAAAATTGAATTTTTGGATTTGTCGCGGGCCGCGTAGACCTCTTAAGGGTCTTACGCGGGCCGCTAGAGATCAAGAAGGTGGCGCAGCCCGGTGATGACACGTGTCATCATCGTAGCAGGTCTAGTCACTGACCCGGATCAGCTACGCGGTTGACCGAAGTTGACGCGGGTCGCGTAGCCCTTTGTTAAACTTTACGCGGGCCGCGTAAAAGTCAAAATGAGGCCCTATATAAGCAGGCATCGGGCTTCAATCACAAATCGTTCAAATTCTTCTCTGAATTTCGAATTACTCTCATTATAGGCATAAATCCCGAGTATAATACCCCTAAATAGCGAAGTTCTGCTCCGTTGTAAGTATCATAACCCCTGGATACGTATTAGATACTCTGGCCGATTGATCTAGGGTTCCGTAACGGCTGTCGTGGTTCTGCCCGACGTAGCAGTTGGAATGCCGTCTCGGGGAGGGTATTACTAATGTTAAAATGGGTTATTATACTAACACGTGTGCATTTGTGTAAATTATAGATTGTCGCCAGGAAACCCTAAAGGATAATCTAAGACAGCAATGTGAGTTGATCCGCTTTTTGTAAACCTTTTTGTTAACTGTTTTTACAAAACCTCATACAATTAATTATATATTAAGCAGTTATTAAGTATTTGTAAGAATACAATTATCATGAGTATGTTGGGGTTTTGTATACAAAATTTGTTACCACCTGGTCAAGGAGTAACATTGCCACAAGTCGGGTCTGACAGTACCATGGATGTTAATTGATATAACTTGGAAACAAATATAATTGCGAGATCGCCCTCAATACTGTACAATGGTTTTTGTTTAAACTTGATTAAACTGGGATTCACTCACCAGTATTTCCCACTGACAAATGTTTTTAAAACGCGTTTCAGGTAACAAACTGTGAAAGCCAAATAGAAGCCAGCTGGACAGCACTGAAGGCTTAGAAAAGTGGCAATAAAGTTACCTAAAAAGAAATAGATGTTTTTCTTAAATAAAATAGTACTTATTCCTATGAAAATGTGTGTATTGCAAACTTGGGTTTTATCCCATGTGTTTAATATTATGAAAATGTGGTATTTTACTATGATCAAATATTTCCTAACTACGGTCCTGATGAAAAATTCCGCTGCCAAATTAGACAATACGCAATACCACCGAAACTGGCTCGCGGCCGCCAGTTCCCGGGGATTAGGGATCGGGGGTTGCGACAAGTAACATGCAAAAATATGGCAAAATGGTCATGTATGCTTTCCTAAGTGTCGGGAATTAAAAGTGTCACAAAAGGTAACATAAAGATCACTAAACGGAATAATTTGACACTTTAACGAACCGGTATCTAACCGAACAACCGGACGCTACCCGAAACACCAAAATTATACTAGAAGCATTGTTTTAATGTTTCTGAGCTAGTTATGATCCCCGAACACCCTAACACACTACAAAACACATATTATGCATAAACACTAACTAATATACTTAGAAACCTAACTAATCATCTAACTTACCATTTAAACCCACCATAAGTGGACGGTCACTTATGTGACCCCACCATAATCTTCCATTGATTTTGCTTGATATAGCTTAAGATCTTGTCATATACTATTGAAGACATATGGACCATGGGGTAATAACATTAGATGGTTATAAGTGAAGCATGAGTCCTCATCTTTCTCACACACACAAACACCTCAACTCTCTCCCTCTCTCCCTCTCTTCTCTCGGCCGAGAACTAGCACCACCACCACCATCATCATTTTCAACTCAATCCCATCCATTCCAAGTTCATTTCAAGGTGTAAGAAGGTGTTTAAGGAAGCTTGAAGCTTGTGGATCTTGAAGGACCTCACCCGATTGCTTTTATCCAACACTTTTGTCATCACCATCATCTTGAGTTCTTCCCTAGCCTTGTGCTAGTAGTAAGGCCCTTATGATCTCTTGATTCTTCATATTTTGATGGTTAAAAGAAGTTGTACATTGATAAACATGATGAACACTAAAGAACATATTCATAAAACTTTAACATAAGCTTGTCATGTGATGAACTCTTGATGAAACAATGTTGTTTAGTGTATGTGTGATGCTTGATTGTTGTTATCTTGAGATTATGATATTGATCATCATAAGGAGCTTGCTAGATTGTGATTAAACACATGATCTAGCAAGTGAGAGGATGATTATGTGACAAAACAAGATGATCATCCTCATATATAAGCATGAACTTGAAGAATAAAGTGATTTCTTGAAAAATAACAAACAAAGTGAGTTAGTAATCTTATGGATCTAAGATTTATGAATGGTTTTCCAAAAGAACCAAGTTCAAAATGTGGTTTTTAGAAGATCTTGGTTCTTACTTAAATATACACTATTTTTTGTGATAAAACAAGTGTAGAAACACTTGAGAAACAAGAAGATTTCACAAAGAAACGTTTTTGTAAAATATGTTTACAAGTTGTAAACACCTAAACCTTCCAAAAATGAGATTTTTAAAGAAATAAACACACTTTAAAGGGTAACTAAACCTACTAAACACACTACCAAGTTACTATAAGTTTTTATGAAAACTCAAGTTCATGATCATTATGTAGATAGCTTTGTTTTAGCACTTGGTAAGTGTAGATTGATTGTTAAATTGCTTATGATGATTTTTGAAAAGAAAATGATATGCTTAAATAGCATGGACACCTCCATTTTTAGAGGAAACTATGGCGAAATTTTCTAAAAACACAAACACTTAGAAAAATATTTTCTAAACAAATATTTACAAGTGTGTTTTAACTATGGTTTTCAATATAAACTTTGCCATAGATTTTGTTACAAAAATACAAGTATTGGAGGTTGGTTTTTATAAATAAAATGGATGAATATGTATTTAGAATATATATTTACACTAAAGACACATTGTGTTTAATTATTTGTATACTTTGTGTAGTAATTATATTATTTTAGGATTTAAAGTAATATAACTTAACAAAATACCAAGAATTTACAATCCAAAATAATACCAAAAATCACAAGGAATAAATATATAAGTTACACGCTTAATATCGTGAAACCGAAAGCAAGAACGTAACTTACAAAATATTCCGGAAAACACCGTTACAAATATATTTTTAGTAAATATTATTTTGGATACAAGAAACGAAAATATGATTTTTGTGAATATTACCAAGTTATATCATATTTTGACAAGGAGAAATATATATTATTTTTTGGAAATAAAAATATATTTTCTTAGTATATTTAGAAGATGTATGATTTTTGGGAAAATATATATTTTCTTGAAATACATTATTTTGGGCAAAATAAGTTTATATATATTTTCTAAGTAAGACTTGAAAATATATTGTTTTGGAAATATATATTGGGAATATATTGGCATATTTTTATTGGGAAAAATACACCGGAATACGACGCCAATACATGGCAATTTATACAAATACAAGAATACGAAGATACATGTATGAGATACCCCCATCCTTGGGAAGGAAAATACGGAAATAAATACTTGAGAAGTATTAATACAAAATACTGTTTAAACAATTATTCCAAAATTTAAATATAATTTAAAGTTAAAATAATTATTGTTTTAACAAGTAATTATAATTTGGAATAATATTGAAGACATAAAAGGAACGTAACTCAAAAACGTAAATACTAAAGCAAAGCAAAGCAAGGCACGGCCCGTTCGTCTAATAGACCCTAGTATATTGTAGGGAGTCGTGTTTGCTGAAGAGATTTGGGTTACAAGTACAGAAGACGCAAAACCGTGAGTTCATGTCCCCCTTTTCTTTTAACTGTTTTCAGTTTTATAACTTCGGGGGTGAAATACATGTTACAATTGTTTACAAACGTTTTATACATGGTATGATTAGCTTATGGAGGGTTACTGCTTGATCATGTGAGTGGTGGGTATAACACTTAAGGCCATTAATCCTCGTCGTAGGACCGAGGGACATGAGTGATAGATCTATTTGGGTGTAGCGAGCCCACACCCATGAGGACCAGGGTGGCCCATGTGGTGACTATGTCCACATACTAATGTCGCGGCAAAATTCCGCTAGGTTTGAGTTTTCCTGCACCATTTCACACATGCCATTGGCCTTGCAAACCATTGGTGATCTGTTTTTCCTTATTGCTACATACCAGGGACATACATACAGACATACTTTAAAGGTTTATTCATACACATACACATGAACTCGCTCAACTTTTGTTGATGTTTTTAAACTACATGTATTTCAGGGAACTAAGTGGATCTGGCAGGTGTTGCATGTTTTCAAGCTGCGTTATAAATAAAAGATGTCATCCAAGTCTTTAGAGTTTAGGAGATGTATCTTACTCCTGGACGAGATACATGGTTCTAAGCTCGGGTTGGTTTAAGTTATGTTGTCGAGTCTTCGTGAACTCATTAAAACATGTTATGGTTTGTAATTTGAATTCGGTGTCAACGTTTCAGACAATTTATGTTGTGCTATTTTCAAACTTAATTTATGGATGAACATCAAATGGTTTTATCATATAGCGTTGTTATGATTGAATGCTATGGTATTAAGAAAGTCACACCAATAACCACACTTCCGCAAAAGTCAGGGTGTGACAAAATCCTCCAAAACACAATGTCCCATCTTAAGGCATGTATATAATGAACTTTGGATTATAAGAAGGTCAGGATATCGGTGTTAGGTGTGTTCACGAAGTCTCCAAAGTTTTTGATCAACTTAAGGAAAACCTTAGTCTTAGACCTTGAGATATGGATGGTTGCTTCAAAATACATGGAAATGAACTTACAGACACATAAAACATGTATAAGACTATAAATCACCAGATATGATAACATTTATGATCAAAACATAGAAGCCGAGATATTTTATTGCTTAAACATTAAATAAAATTACATGGAATATGAAAAGGGGTTGGGTTACAAAAACAGGTCGGATTCTAGGATCCGTTTTTGATGGATGTTATTGTTGACCTCATACCTATATGTTAAGCGCATCGTATAGGTATGTGATGTGTGTAAAACAGCCAAAGGCCGTGTGTGAATAAACGAAGCCTTATTTAACTTGGGCAATACACAGGTTTTTAAAGAAATTACTTTTTTTGTTAATATAGGTATATAATTTTACACGTACTCAAGCCTTGTAAACACGGGATTCTAACCTTGTGATATATATTTATATATATGAAGTCGATAAATAAAATAAATTGTTAATGTATTGTTTATTAGCTTATTATAAATTGTTAATGTTAATAATGTATGGTATATTAACAGATAAATAAATATGTATATTACACCCTAGTTAAAAAAAACTGTAATGAACAATAGTAGCCAGCGGAATGAACTTGTGATTTTAACCCTGCTACACCACATCATTGTTCTTTCCTCTATATTTTCAACTTTGTCAATTATGTTTTTATTCTTATCTCTTATCTATTTCTCCCATATGATTCTAAGATATCTAATTTGTCACACTCCAACCGATGGCGGAAACATCGGAGTGAGACGAAAACGAGATTGCAAGAGACTTCATAACCACTAAATGTAACAATATTTAGATAGTTCAAATTTCATTGATACTAAAATGGAAATACATTGTTTTGGAGAGAAAGTACAACAAGTTCCAAATAACGTAATAACTTGAAAAAAATACATAAGTTCAAAATCTAGGTTTGTTTCTAATCCACCCTAAGTAATATTCTTCAATCATCATCAACTAGTTTCCTGCAACATGTATTAAAATAAAGATCAACAAAAGTTAGCGAGTATACAAGTTTAAATACATAGCATAATGGTGAATAAAAGTGGTCACATATCCAACATGGTAAATTGCATACATTGTTCATTATCATACTAGCATGAGTTAATTATAAGTCAAACCAAAGTGTACCTCAATCATGCATACCATTGTCGCCGAAACGACAAGGATGTAAAATAATTTACTTAACAATACCACAAGAATACGGGCGGTGCGTTAATCCTATAGCGTTATAATTGTTAAGGTAGGCTTGCAAAGTTAATGAGCATATAGGACACAAGTATAACATAGCATGCGATAACAAGAATAATACAAGTGTCATGTTATTAATGGATAGAGTATCTTCGTGAACAAGTTTAATCGTGAGTCGTGCTTTGTATAAAGTGTACATGTTGCACCCAAAGTGTATAAAACGGAAAATGGGATCGAGTATACTCACGCTTTGCGTAGTAATCCCGCGTACGTGAGTTGAAGCATTTGAGAGTTGAGAACACCGAAGTTACCCTACATTGGGGAAACGGAGGTGTACGAGTATAAGGAATTCGTAGGAAGTTCGGATTCGGAATTAATACGAAAAAGTATATAAGTAACGAAAATATATCTTGTCTAAATACTCGTTTGGACACTAAGTTTCCATGTGTTTTCATGAGTCCTAGCTCGCCAATTAGAATCACAAATGAGGAGTCAAGAAACGAAGATAGTATAACCTAAGTTCATGACTTCTAACCATAATCCGGTTAGTATCAAGAATTCGGTTAAATATATATCATATATTAGATCGGATATGTTATAATCTAGTCCATCATGTAAGTCAAGCATGGAGGTAGAATGATTTCCATCCATTAAACCTCATTGTATGATTCACCAAAGCACAAAGTCATCAACTTAGTTGATGACCAAGTTAGTCAGGAATAAGAATAAAACTAACTAAGTTGTCAAGTAGCCAAGTAAGAATAACCCGGGCGTGTCATACCCAACAAGACAAATGTTGAAGGCGAGGCGAGATTATGTTAGTTTGATTCTTGAAAGCTACTTGATATCACTCTACGTCCTAAAATAACCAAAAGAGCAAGCTAGGTGCATGCATCCCGAGCATGGAAAGTGTTCGGGGACGTGTCGTAGCCTTTTCCCTTTAATGGAAGTTGCTTTGTGACTAAGGGTATGAACATAGTAAATCATCAAGTGAGGTAGTGAAACAAGTTTGGAAAGCCAATGCTTCCATGGTTCACGCTTTCACCAAAACACAAGTCTCACCATATTGAAGATGGTGAGCTTGGATGGTTTCAACACTTGTAGGTTGTCTAAAACCTTGTCAAAACAGAAAGTTTAGGAGGTTCTTGGGCCTTTAAACTCATGGGAATCAACCCTATTCAAGCCGTACATAATAGAAAGTTATATATATATACACACACACGATCAATATCAAGGGAAAACTCCCCTGAGTTATGAGAATTTAGAGAATTCTGCTTTCCCGTGGGAGTTTTGCCCCCATTTTTTTCACACCCGTATATTAAAATGCTTAGAAGGATTGTCGTAAAAAATATTAAAAAATTAGCAGTGGTGTTTTTCGGCTCCATACAGTAGCTGTAAAAAGCTTATGACATAAGCATGACATCACTTTTTACAGCATTTACGGCTGCCGTAAATGGAAAAAAAAATTATTGGAAAAGTTGACTTTTTTTTAAGATTTTTGGTAAAAAAAAAACATTTTGAAAAAACCCTTTCGTAAGGCCAAGTTCTCTAAGTTCTCACAACTCGTATAAGTGTTCATTTTACCCTAGCCCTATATATATATATAGGGTTAAAATGAGAACCACCTTGAGTTGTGAGAACCGTGAGAACTAGGCCATCCAAAAGGCTATTCCGAATTTTTTTTCTCAAAAGTCATAAAAAATCACTTGTTTTAGAAAAAAAATGTCGCATACACACATTTACATGAGGCGTAAAAAAATATTTATCTTTGTACAAAATTTACACCATCGCGTAAAAAAACTTGCATCAGTTAAAACTACCGGCTCGACAATTTTTTTTTTACTTTATTTACATATGTGTTCATAACATTTTCATATACGTTTGTGAAAAATTTTTTGGCCCAACTCGCACGGGAAGGAGTTTTACGGTTCTCACAACTCGTGGTGATTTTCATTTGAACCAAGCCCTATATATATATATATATATATAGTGAAAGTGTAAAATACAATATCCCTTAACGTACAATACGTACGATATAGTGAAATCGCATGTTATAAAAAAGCATGTTGGAAATCGCATGTTGGGTTTTTTTGATGAAATCGCATGTTATTTTTTGTAGCAATTTCGCATGTTGGTTTTTCAGCATAAATCGCATGTTCAAAATTTAATTCACACCAGATTGGACGGCTGAGATGAGCACGTAGATATTGTACGATAAGAGCTATTGTACGTTAACCTAACCATATATATATATATATATATATATATATAGGAGAAGGATCCGTTAGGAACCACCCTTTATTGCGAGAATTCTAAACAATTATGCATTCATAAATCTAACATAATTTTTGGTAACCAAGGGATTTGGTGACTACAAAAGAAACTAGAGAACACAATGCAAATCATTTTGAGTTGCTTTGCTGTCAAAATTCCTTGTAACCTAAAAATCAAGTTAAGATCATGTATAACCCCCTTCTTTTTTATGTTTTATGAACTTTGTTTTGGGTCATATTAACCAGCCTATGTCAAATTAATTCAAATGTAAAAATCCATTCAAAGCAAATATCTAACTTTAATATACATATTTGGACCTGATCTTTGATTTTTAAACACTAGAACTAGAATATATAATGCACGGAGTTATTAATAATTAGTTAGCATAATGGCACTTTTGATATACATAAAACGGCATATTACTTTGCAAATTTACCAGATGAAAGTGTATTGTGTACGAATGAATAGAAATTAACAGAAAGAAATGTGTGTGCGAATGCATAGTATTTTACTTCCTATTCTCTTCTTTGTTTTCATATAGGTAATCCCTAGATCTTGAATTTGATTATGATCGACGTTTTAGGATTCGAATTATCCCCTATTTGTTATTGTTGTTGTTTCTAAATTAAAGACCTACTTCTTGGTGTGTTGATGAATTGCTTAATCATGTCATGGATTTAACAAAGTTGTTATGATAAGGTACCAGGGGCGTACCTACATTATGAGGTGGGTGGGCGGCCGCACCCCTTGGAAAAAAAAAGTTTTAGTGGTATTTTTCGCGAAAAATCCCGACCGCACCCCTTGGAAAATTCTGACCGCACCCCTTTGAAATTTTCGTCCGCACCCTTTAGAAAAAATGTTAGGAATTTATATAAAAAAATTGTGAATACGGATTGAAACCCGACCCAATTATGTAAACAAGTTAGCCCACTAACCCCTTTATAAAACTTGAATTCATTCCATCAAACCCAATAAGTTAATATCAATCCAAGCCCAACCCAAATACAACTTTAATTAAACAAAATTAGTCCAATTTACAAAAAAAAAAAAAAAAAAAGACTCAATCGACTGCCAGCTTTGTGCGACTCACGCAAGGGCGGTTCTTAGAAGCCCACTGGCAGGGCCATGGCCCGGGCAAGTTTTTTGGCCGTAGTGCTAATTTTCCGCATTTCAATCGAAATTTTTTATATATACTATGTTTGGCCCGGGCTTGCCCGGACTTTTTTTGGTGCCCGTGTCTTTCGGCCCTGGCACGTTCAACGGGCAAGATCCGCCGCTGGACTCACGCCCTCCCTCTGCCTCACCTCACTTCCAGCGACCTGCGACACCCTCACCCCGACGGCGACTGCAACATTCCGACGAATAATAGCTTAATTCCGGCCACGAACAAGTACATGTTTTGTTTTTTGTTATTTTAATGTTTATGTGATTTTGTTCAAGACTCATGAGATAATAGGATGGGTCAAAAAAATTTAAATTTTTATGTGTTTTGAGGTAATTTGGGGTTGCTCTAGTCTTTATAGGATGGGTTTGTTGTCTCTTAATCTTTTATTGATTATATGATTCTAGTATAGGGTTTGAAAAGTTGAAATTTAAAACTTGAAAATTAAGGAATATTGATGGTTGAACACTCAAATATTTTAGTTTGATATTTTTTTGTTTTACATGACCCGACCCGACTCGAATTTTTTTATTTATATATCTAGGCGGCCTAAAATTTTTAAAATATTCCGCACCCCCATAGAAAAATTCCTGGGTCCGCCACTGTAAGGTACTAAGTAGACATATATAACGACGTAACTTGTTCGTGACTTTCGAATATATCGTCGCAACGTGTTTTCTTTATCGTCACGGTTGTGTTTTGCTTATTTTTATCTATGTTTCCAACCCATGGTGAAACGCGGATGATAACCCACTAGTTTACTTCATATATAAAACGAATTAAGCTCATCTGCATTGTGGCAGGGGCGTAAAAGTATGCCAAATAGTACTAATGTCACATCACCGTCAGCGACTATCAACACTGAGTCGATCTAGGACCCGTGCCTTGCGACGAGCTTATCAAACGTAAAAACATTGAACCACACATGCACGTTGCGTCGTGTTAACTCGCGGAATATTGAACGAAACAAAAAAATGTTGAACCGCACACGCACGTGTTAACTCGCAAAATTTAGAACGAAACGTAAAACAAAAATTTGCGAAAGACAAAAAGTATAGGGGACCAAAGTTGCAGGTGCAAAATATAAAAAGAGTTAAATGTCATTTTAGTCCCTATGGTTTGGGTCATTTTGTCAGTTTAGTCCAAAGGTTTGAAACGTTGCCATTTTAGTCCAAATAGTTTCAAGAGTTGCTATTTTAGTTCACTGAGTTAATTTTGTCCATTTTTTTATGTTAGCTAGAAGGGTAATTCGATTATTTTATATGGTCGAATTGTCATTCTAGTTAACAGAATTACATATAAAATGACAGAAATGCACTTCTAGTAACAGGATAAAAGGATGTAGTTAACCCAACGGACTAAAATGTCAACGTTTAAAACTATTTGGATTAAAATGGCAACGTTTAAACCTTTGGACTAAACTGACAAAATAACACAAAACAAAGGGACTAAAATTAGTTATACTTCCTTACATATATATATATATATATATATATATATAGGGTTGGGCTTAATAGGAAACCCCATCTTTTTTAGAAAACTATGCAAACCCATTGTCATCCATTGATTAACAACCATCCAACTTGATCAATGGCTCTTATCATTTTGGAAAGAATTATAATTAAAAGAAATAGTATAATACAAATTTGAAAGTCTGGGAGGGCATTTTCGGTAGAACAAAACCCACTTTTTGCATTGAAAATGACAAAACCCACTTGTGTCATAATCTCTCTCCTCTTTCTTCTAGTCAAATCTTTCAATAAACTATTATCTCTCTCCTCTTTCTTCATCATGTGAAAAGAAGAAAGCTTCATGGTCTTCAATGGTGATCTTCAATGGTGATCTTCATTTGAAGATAATTTCAGCATCATGTGGTCTGAAAAAATCACAAAGACACACGCACGAGTGTGTGTGTGAGAAGAGCGATGACAAGATGAATGTTTTTAGAGAGAGAAAGTTGATGTTTTAGATAGAGAAACAACAATCTTTATCACAAAGACACACGCACGAGTGTGTGTGTGTGTGAGAAGAAGGTTTGAAGATCTTCTTCATGTTCATCGGACGGGTATAGATCCGGTAAGGGTTCTTGAAATATCATTTCACACTTAATTCAACATTCTTAATTATGGGTTCGAGTTTTTTTTTCTTTTTTACACCCCTAATTCAACTTTACATGTTAATTTCTTAAAAGAAATCGAAGAACCAAGTTACTGTCGAAGAATCAAGATCCTGTCAATAATAAGTTGGTTTTGATTTTTAATTGTCATTTACTTTGATTTTCGTTCTTCACAATTGGTTTTATTTTTTCCAGAATTAAGAATGTTGCCAAAAGATTAATTATTTTTCAATATCATTGATTATTGTTTCAAAAAAAAAAAAAGAATGACGTTTATAGGTAATAAATTTCAATACTATTGATTTTAGTTTGGTTTTCATTCTTCTGGTGTTTATAAATTTTGATTTTGATTCATGGATTACTTGTTTTGGTTTCAAACTCGTTTGATTTTGATCCATGGATTAGTTATTTTTGTGTTAAAAAAATGTGTTTGGTGGTTTGGGGATTTTGATCTGAACAGTAACTGTTTTTTTTTTGTTGGTTTGGTTGCCTTGTTTGGTGCTTTTTGATCTGAATAGTGACTGTTTTTTGTTGGTTAGGTTGCTTTGTTTTGGGCTTTTGATCTGAATAGTAACTGTTTTTGTGTGTTATAGTACAGAAACAGACCCATAACATGTGTTAATCCCCTGTTAGAATGATATATAACGTGTCTTGCTTTACAGAAACAGACCAATAAAGATATTCAATCGACAAGCTGGATGGATGTAGGCGACGTTAATGCGGGGACATGTGTTAAAAAAAGATATTCAATAGGTCACATTTTTTTGGGAAGGAACTCTTCGTTCATTTATAACATGTGTTAGTGGTTCATGCTGTAACAGAACACCATGATGTAACCTGACATCTGTTCATGTATAACTTGTGTTAAGCCACTGTTAGAATGATATATAACGTGTGTTAACCTTGGTTACTAGTAATATGTAATGTGAGACTTTTATTATTTTATCTAGGACGTGTTGTTAAAAATGTTCTGGCCTCCCGAACTTCTGCCTTGAAGTCGACCTCAGCATAGTTGGGTTGCTTTTGGGCTCTATGCATCCATTTTGTGTGTAACTTGCTTGTAGGCACTGTAGCTTTTTACAAGTTTACAAGTACATTAATCTCTAACACATGTTATGTGTAAAAGAAACTTTTTTCTTTCGGCATACATGCATCCATTCTATGAGTATTGGTGTTAATAGGGCCTTAACACATGTTTGTTATCTCACGTAATATAGTAACTTGCTTCTAGGCAATCTATCTTTTGACAAATTTACCAGTACATTAATCTTTAACACATGTTATATGCAAACGAACAATTTTTCTTTTCGGCCTCTATGCATCCATGGATGGCGTATTTAACACACGTCTTAATAAGGGATTAACACACGTTGAATTGGTTATCTCACGCTGTTTAGGCAATGAAATTAAGACAATGCTCTTTGACAACATGAAAAACCAAATCTCTGCATACAAATTTACCAGTACATTACTCTCTAACACATGTTATATTTAAACGAAGATTTCTTTTCCTAAGCAATGTAACTTTCCAAAATTACCGGCACATAAATGGTCAGCTTCAAATTATACATTTAATGCTAACCTATATATTCTTATGTTTCGGTGGCCACACGTGTTGTAATTCACTACCAAGCAATTCGTTCACAACCCAAGCACACCCCGTATAGGACACGAATTTGCGTATAAATGTCCCGTGCTCTTCAAATGGGGTCATCACAATGTCATTGGTACTCCTGTTGACTTACCAATTTCATGCAAAGGACGAGTCAGCAAATTTAGCAGATAAACAGCAAAGACAGACCGTCAACGGAAGCTCCATCCCTTCTTAGTCCGCCATAAGACTCACCAACAAGCAAAAAAGGATATTTGTGTTACTATTGGGCTCTATGCATCCATTTTTGTTGTAAACTCACCAACAAAAATGTTTTGTGTTGGAGTCACCCGTTTTTGACGCATGCTGACATGTTAACAAACGTTATATATCATATGTTCCAGATGTTAATGAAAACAAATATGAAAACAAACGCTGACATAAACGTAACACATGTTAATGAAAACAAATGTGACCTTACATGTACACTAACACATGTTAGTATCTGACCAACTATTAGGGGCAGTCATTTTTCCATCGTGCGATCCATTTGGCCTTAGAGAAACAAAAATGATATTTTTTGGATTCAACAACACGTACCAGTAACACATGAACCACCTAAGAATTTATACACACGTACCAGTAACACATGAACCACCAAATATCCCCTGGAAGTCATTGTCCATCGAAGGAAAAATTACTGCGTTTCATTTTATTTATTCCCAAGTTACCTATACATGTGTTACCATACATGGTCCGCTATTCATATTTGACGTTACCTGCCATCCTCCTGCTATCTGTACATGTTAACACACGTTATACACATGAACCACTAACACAAGAGCCACCAACTATCCCCTGGTACTACTGGGGAAAGTCATTTTTCCATTGAAGGAATAAATACGGCGTTTCATTTTATTTATTCCCAAGCTACCTATAAATGTGTTACAATACGTGATCCACTAATCATATTGCACATTTACATGCCATCCTCCTGCTGGCTGCACATGTTAACACACGTTATATTTCGTGTATATCGGGAACTTAACACATGTTAATGTAAACACGTATGTTACACACGTTATATTTTTGTTTGTGTGTACCATGTGCCATTCTCAAATGTTGCTGCTTTTGCACTCGTACTCAATCATCCCCTATGTAATTTCGTCATTGTTGTACACTCAGCAAAATAAAAAACAAATGCAGGAATCTCTGTTTGGAAAACTACAAATAAAAGTTTTGTGTGTTTGTACCATGTTGGCGCCATGGTTCAGGATGTTTGCTTTTGAACTACTGGTTTATTTAAATGTTATAAATATACCAATTAATTGACAACCATAGATCTAGTTAATAAAACATAATCAATGGTTGATGTTTGGCTTCATAGAATTTCACAATGATTTCGAATGTCAATCTATGCTGAGGTCGACTTCAAGGCAGAAGTTCGGGAGGCCAGAACATTTTTAACAACACGTCCTAGATAAAATAATAAAAGTCTCACATTACATATTACTAGTAACCAAGGTTAACACACGTTATATATCATTCTATCAGAGGCTTAACACATGTTATACATGAACACATGTCAGGTTACATCATGGAGTTCTGTTACAGCATGAACCACTAACACATGTTATAAATGAACGAAGAGTTCCTTCCCAAAAAATGTGACCTATTGAATATCTTTTTTTAACACATGTCCCCGCATTAGCGTCGCCTACATCCATCCAGCTTGTCGATTGAATATCTTTATTGGTCTGTTTCTGTAAATCAACACACGTTATATATCATTCTAACAGGGGATTAACACATGTTATGGGTCTGTTTCTGTACTATAACGCACAAAAACAGTTACTATTCAGATCAAAAGCCCAAAACAAAGCAACCTAACCAACAAAAACAGTTACTATTCAGATAAAAAAGCACCAAACAAGGCAACAAAACCAACAAAAAAACAGTTACTGTTCAGATCAAAATCCCCAAACCAACAAACACATTTTTTTAACACAAAAATAACTAATCCATGGATCAAAATCAAACGAGTTTGAAACCAAAACAAGTAATCCATTAATCAAAATCAAAATTTATAAACACCAGAAGAATGAAAACCAAACTAAAATCAATAGTATTGAAATTTATTACCTATAAACGTCATTCTTTTTTTTGAAACAATAATCAATGGTATTGAAAAATAATTAATCTTTTGGCAACATTCTTAATTCTGGAAAAAATAAAACCAATTGTGAAGATCGAAAATCAAAGTAAATGACAATTAAAAATCAAAACCAACTTATTATTGACAGGATCTTGATTCTTCGACAGTAACTTGGTTCTTCGATTTCTTTTAAGAAATTAACATGTAAAGTTGAATTAGGGGTGTAAAAAAGAAAAAAAAAACTCGAACCCATAAAAAAAGGATGAAAAACCTTGATCATTCTTGTCCTCGTCAGTAGGGAACTCGTTGTGAATGACGTTCCCGTCAGTGGGGATCTTGAAATGGAGGTTTTGAAATGGTGGATCTTGAAACCGAAATGAAGTTCATGGAAATGGATCTTGGGTAGAACTTGAAACAGATATGAAGTTAATGGAAAATGGAGGTTTTGAAAGGGTGGATCTTGAAACACAGAGATGAAGTTAATGAAAAAATGGAGGTTTTGAATGGTGGATCTTGGGTTTTGAAAGTAGATTTGGATGTGATGGGTATTAATTATTGTCAAATCAAATAGGGGAAGATATCTAAGATAGATGTGAAAATACCATAATGCCCTCAAAGACAAAAAGAATATGATATTTACTATGGACACGTGGCAAAATCTAGACCATGCATTGGGTTTGCAAAGTTTTCTAAAATTTAAGGGTTTTTTATAGAGCATTACCCTATATATATATATATATATATTGCTAAGAAGAAAAAAATAATACAAATATTCAATAGGAAGAATCAGAAAGCACATATGCATAATGCATTTCTCAATGGTTATGTTAAATTATAATTTTAAGCTATAATTTACCACCACCAACCATGAATGGAGATGATGTGCTTGAGGAAAAATTATTTTCCTCCATATTAATTTATTGTTATTGTAACTGATGTTGACGTTTTTATTTTAACTTTTTCCCGTTCGGATATCCTTTTTATAGTGATTTCTTTTCATTAAACTAGTTCCAAAATAAATCGAAAATAGTTCTCTCTTTTGCGTCAAATTCATTGTATACGATTTTTCTTCCTTGAAAAGTATTTAAAACATGAAAGGGTAAAAACTTGAGAATTGATTAGTCATATTCTAAAGATGGATGATATAAGAATTGTATGGGGTTTAAACGAATTTGCTAAGCCATTCAAGATTTGTCTGTTTAAAATTTGAACTAAGCCGAGCTTTAGCTAGTCCCAGCTTAAGTTATAGTTTATTATTTAATACGCAAACTTGAGTTTGAACTTCACATATCAAGCTTGAGTATGTATGTGACCCTAAATGACATATTAGCCACCAATAGTATCAATTCTCAACTAAAGAAATGTTTTGTGACAGTCCTAACTTTTAACTTATTTTTCCCCAAAGATCACATACTAAATATAAAAAAACCTAGTTAGGTTTGTCTTATGTGGCAAAAAAAAAAGTCAATGTTTTGTTGAGATGGACTACTTATTTAGTAAATAAGTCAACGTTTTGATGATGAGAAATTCTTATTTGGCAATCCACGTCAGCAAAAACCAACTGGGTTAACTTATAGTTAATGTGGGATCGCTAAGGAAGTTAAACGTTGAGAATGCCACAAAACATTTCTTTAATTAGGACTCTTGTCGGGCAATATGTTAAAATTGGAATTATTAAAATCAAGTTTTCCATACTTTTATTAGTTCTAGAAAACTACATAATAAATATTATTATTAACATTTTATTAATTAATTTGTTATATTGAAGCTTACAGATTTAAGATTTTATCAATTATTTATAATCATCATTATGATTATATCTAGATCTCAATATGCATGTGTGTGTGAAATCCAAGTGCCTTTGATTGTGGGTTTCACATATATCATAAGATTTAACTGTTTCATGTTTCCGAAAAGTAAAAACTAATATGAAAATTTTAGATGGCTTATAAAGCATAACAAGATTTTCCAAGAAATTTTCATTACGCATATTGGATTTAAGTAACTTCAACTTTTATCAATTGGTTGATAGCATTCTCAACTTTCGATTTGTACAACACCACTTCCAACTTTCAACTTATTGACCGATAGCATTCCCAAACTAACCAAACACTAACCCAGTTTGCTAACATCAGCTGCCACGTCACCAAACCAGTATCACATCAGCTGCCATGTCATCAAAAAAAGCCTAGAGAGATGCCATGTCAGTTGTCACGTCATCAAAAAGCCAAGCCAGCTAACACGTCAACAAAAAATTCCCCGTCAGATGCTACATTAACACACAAGTGTCACATCAGCAAAAACTAATTGGGTTAGGGTTCAGTTTGTTTAAGAGTGTTATCAGCCAATAATTTGAAAGTTGGGAGTTGTGTGCTACAAATCGAAAACTGGAAATGCTATCGGCCAATAGGGTTATTTAAATCTAATATCCTTTTTCTTTGCTTTCATAGGGTTCTTTTGTTTTAAAAAAAAATTAGTCGTTACAAGAACCTCCTCACACTCACCTTCAAAACCTAGGGTCGTTGGTGCCGGAGGTAACATTTGGTAACACAAAAATAAGTGTTGTAATAAATAGGTGTTATTGGCGTCACATGTTGCCGACATTTTGTAAAATTTCCTCAATCACACATATTTAGCTTGCATTTTCGTATACGAATACTTACAAAAAAAAAAAAACATTTAGTACGTCATTACAAATAAAAGATACGATAACGTACATACGTTGAGATATCTCTATACATGTGCTACATCATTTAATTCAATAGACAATCAAGTCGTCAATCAATCATATTTTCATCATGATGGGCTAGCAATTTTATTCAAATTAACCATCTATAATTAACCATATAATTCAACCGTGAGACTGGAAGGTACGGGGAGGGTCATCTCGATGGAGATGGGCCGTCACGTAAGCGGGTGTGAGTATGTGCCTAAAGGGGATGGACCTAGGGGGTGGGGGATGAACCCCTTTGTATGTATGTATGTATGTATGTATGTATGTATGTATGTATGTATGTATGTATGTATAGGTGTGTGTGAGGGAGTGAGGCCCGGCTTGGGCGATGAGGTAAACAAACAACACCCCCTAAACTAAACTTGTTGAATTATTGTAGCTTTTTTTTTAATGATCAACGAATCTTCCAAATGGGTTACTGGCGAAATTCGCTACATTGTGATATACTCGCCTCCTAATCGGGGAAAACCCTCACCTAGGTCCGAAGCCTGTGAACACTCGCCCGAAGGCACGACAGTGCGATGAGGTAAAACCCGCTCAGTTTAAGAATCGAACTAGTGATCTCCGCCTACTCGCCTAGTCTCTCATCATCACCAGGTGCCGCAGAAAATAATGGGGAGAACAGGAATTGAACTTGTGTACCTTAGAACACCAAGTCTCTCCCACACCACTCCACCACTAGCGTTGAATTGTTGTAGCTAAAACAAATTATTTACCATGGGGTAAAAGTTTTCATTAATAGTAATATTCCATGATAATGATTTTGATGATTGTTTTGTATTTATTTTCTCCTCCAAAGAAAACCCTTAGCTTTTCCCATGAATTGTTTTGTATCTTTTGTTGAAAATAAGCCTACAAGATAATAGATGCCCAAGGTGTGAAAGTAGACCATGTTTCCATAGTTGGAGCTCAATCGACAAAATTTCAACAATCATCACTAACTAGTACATGCTTCTATGGTGAACAAATTAACTTGTACAATTTTCGTCACATATAAATAAAGGAAAACAATCCCATCAAAGGACCACACGTGTTACCCCATATTCCCTTCTTTCATTGAATGTGCATTCACTACTATAATAAGATTATTTTAGATGAAATATTTCCTCATAAATTTATGACTGAATAATAATTGGCGATTTCTATAGTAACATTAGCAATTTTACCAAGGACTTACGATTCCATTGTAAATTTGTCGTAGAGTGTTTCATCTAAATATTTTTTAACCAAAAATTCTCATCGTAAACATGTCTCTGGATCGATGAAAAAAATTAGTGAAAAAACTAGATTCGGCCGACTTCTTTCTATCAAGAACATCCTTTCGTGACATATTTACGAAAGTACTAACCATTGTGAATACAGGGGCGGACCTAGGTTATAGGTTGGGTGAGCGGGCGTAGTGACGGATTCAGAAATTTTTTTAATGGGTTGTTTTTGATAGATTATCACTATTTTTTTCCAAATCATACAAGATTTTCACTAATTCTCACTATTTTTTCCAAACTACTAGGTTCCTAGGAACCCACAAAATGTGGCTAAATCCGCCACTAGCGGGCGCACCCCTTGAAAAAGAAATTTTAGTGTATTTTATAGACAAAAATTCCGACCGCACCCCTTGAATTGTTGGTTAAGACCCACGTTCGCACTCCCAGTAAATAATTCCTGGGTCCGTATGAATACTTGTTTATTGCTAGTGTTTCTGTTACAAAACCGCCAAAACTTATTTTCTAACAAAAAAAATGACAAGAACATTGCTTGTATGTGTGTTGTTTGGTTATGCTTAACCAAACACAAAAAAATAAGATTGTGTTGTTATGTAAATTGATAAACAAACAAGCTATTGGTGGTGAGAAAGGACGATTATGACTTGGGAATCTCTAGAACCAAAGTTGCCTGTTTGAGATTAGAGTTAGAATTGATAATGTTGATAGTATTCCCATTGAGAGAAAGTACTTGTTTAGGCGCTATCATAAACATAGTGGAAGGACATGAATTAACTTAAACCAACCGTAATGAACATATAAGATTATTGAATGTCTATGAACGTAACAAGAGTTTTGTTCATCTTCATTTGTTACTTAAACAAGCAAAAGAATGTGTTTATACTCATCATTTAATTGATGAAACCTTTCAAATGCACATTCTAAGTATTTTTTTTAATATACACAAATATTTCAGCATAATAGTAATAATTGTATTATTAACTAGTAAACGTTCACGGGTGTTGCGGTAAAGTTTTACATCAATCGAAAACTATAAAAATGAATACTGATACTGGTCCCCATGATACTGACACTACTAGTACTTATGTTGTAAAGGATATCAACACGTGTTTTACATCATTAGAAAACTTTAAAAACGAATACTGATACCGGTCCCGAAAATACGTGCATTGGTACATATGTTGTTCGGTTTGTCACAGTTGCGTTATGATAACGGTACTCGGTATAGTTTATGATACTAATTTTTTTTGTTTCAAAGACAACTTTGTTTTCAATAGAATTTATACCTGAATGTTAAGAAAAATAATTATCATAACCGCGTATTTAGGTTTTATAAAAAGTTAACGAACGCAAGTTATTAGAGAAAAATAAAATTTCTAAAAACTAAGGGGGTTAAAGACGTATATTGTTAATTGTATAAGTCTCGAAAACCATAAAAAATAATACCAATAGTGGTCCAGATAATACCGACACTAGTGCCTATGTTATGAAGGTGCGTTAACCGCTACATATTTTATGAAGGTGCATTATGATGCTGATGTGATGAAAATACCCTTTAAGAGATATTAACCATTAGGGGTGAGCTTTTTTACCCAAATACTTGTACCCGTACCCATACCATACTTGTACCTGTACCCAACCCAATATTATTGATTTTGGTATTCGGTACTTTCGGTATCGGTACGAGTACGGGTAAAAAACGAGTACTGGTACCGAATTTTATATAGAACTTTAAAGTTTTTTATATTATGTTTTATTTCGTATTATAGTATTTATGGTACTCATATCGATTTAACCTATTTGGTACTCATATTGTATTGGTACTCTTACCGATTTTACCGGTAATGATGGAGGGCTTGCATTTCTCTTGAGAGATGCAGGTTCGACTCCCACTTGGTGCAGAGTGAGGCACTGGTGGGCAATGATAGGAGACCTAGGGAAACCTAGGTTGGATCCTTGAGCCAAACGGGTTTTACCGGTAATTTCACCGTCGTGCCTACGGGCGGGTGGGTTACCGGGATTTCCCCGGAATTGGTGGTGGACTCGGGTTACTCTCGGAGTACTCCGTTTGTCTAGTGGGTGCCCCGAAAGTGCTCGGGATTAAGTTTGTCGGCCGTTAAAAAAAGATGTGTCTTTTGCCTTGGCAATCGGAAAGTGATTGGGCCTTTAGCTTGAAAATGAACCAAAGAATAAAGGGCTTGCTTTTGTTACTTCATAGACTCATAGTTATGTATTTGGGTTTCATAAGCTTATCCAAAATGGGCCAGTTATAACAAAGCGTTACAAAGGCCCAGATCCCAAAAGGTATGCCAGTCCAGCAATTATCCGAATAAAGCTCCATGCATTTAATTCAGACACTTTGTCTTAATAATAAAATCATCTGAAATCCATTTGTTTCTATGCCACTACGGGGCTGTTTGGTAGCCTCTTAATGACCATTCAGATACTACCTCTTAATGGTTTAAAACCTCTGAATGAATAAGAGGTAACCTCAAGTCTGAATGGTTAAGAGGTAACCTCTGAATGGGAAATCATCACATGTCACATTCTTCTACCTTCTCATTAGTAAAATTATTAATGGTTCCATTAAGAGGTAGCCTCTTAATGACCATTCAGAGACTACCAAACAGCCCCTACAAGTTTCTCCATGCATGTGTGTTAATTTAGTAATAACGGTTTAAATTTATATAAACTAGCAAGATTTCGCCGCGTGATGCACCGGGAATTCGGTCCGTATAAGTTCGGTTCATGACAATATCAATATGGTACTGGCACTCAGTTTAAAGTCATGATATGCACAAAAGAATGTGCTTTACATTGAAAACCATACAAACGAATGCCAACACGAGTTTTGATAATAACAATACCGCTACTAATCATAAAAATGAATACCGGTACCGGTTCCGTTTACAACAATACCGGTAGTGATGTAGGTATCGTACTATTTTGAATAAAACTCTTTTTTCAACTAAGTTTTTACACAGATGTCAACATAAAATGATTAAAGTCGCGTAATAAGATAATGAATGTGAGTTATTAGAGGATAACCAAATTGAATAAAACTAAAGGAATTAAGAACGTGAAATTATAACTTAAAAAACTTTTAATATAATAACACAAAAAAAAATTCTGGTTACAAATTATATATATATAGTTAACATGTTCAAGTTCCTGTAAAAAGGGTCATGTGTATGAGACGTGTAAGAATGATTGTTGTTATGACAAGTGGCATGGATTTTTTTTTTTTTTTTTTTTTTGAACGGCAAATTTGGATCACTGACGGACCACTGGAGTATCATCGTGCCACCAGCGGAACCACCCGATCATATCCATCTCCACTAGGCAATAATGCCTATACACCAATTCAGGAGGAAACCCAATAAATCTGGGAAAACCCCCCTTGTGGGAATCGAACTCATGACCTAATGGTCATAATCCTTATCCCACCCCCAAGATATCACTAGGCTATAATGCCATGAGTTAAATTTAGAGATTGAAAATAATATGGTAATTTCAATTAAAATCCAATATATATGATAATATATTTCTTAACCGTTTTCTGAGTTTTTTTAAGAAACCAAATATCCTAATATACGTTTTATATATTTCAGACCTTTTACAAAGATTGCAACTATAACTATTCTATTGTAAATCAAAGTCTACATAACATAGTGTTTTAATAAATTTGTAGTTTAATTCATGGTGTTTTATACCTGCATTCTAGTTAGAGGTGTACAAACCGGTTAATTTCACTAACCGGTTCGGTTTACCGGTTATACCAGTTAATTTGACTTTTTGATTATAACTGGTTAATGCTTTAACCGGTATTACTTTAACCGGTTCGGTTATTTAATCGGTTATCTTCGGTTAATAACCTGTTTTTTTTTTTTAATTTTTTGGTTAACTGATCTACCGGTTAATAATCAGTTACTATACTAAATATTTATAACTGGTTACTAACCTATGGTTAAAAATAATCACTAACCGGTTATTCCTCGGGCGGTTATTGACAGGTTACGATTAGGGGTGTGTAAACGAGCCGGGCCGAGCCCGAGCTCGACCAGACTCGAGCTCGGCTCGTTAAATGAGCTAAAAGCTCGGCTCGAGCTCACTTCAATATCGCTTAAACGAGCCAAAGCTCGGCTCATCAATGTTATCATCATTATTAATATATTATATATAAAAAAATTAAAATTTTGTATGGGCTCGTTTAGGCTCGCGAGCCTAAACAAGCTTTGTATTTCAGGCTCGAGCTCGGGCTCGATAACAAAACGAGCTCTACTTCAGGCTCGAGCTCGGGCTCGTTAAGGCTCGGCTCGTTCGAGCTTTTAACCGAGCCGATCACGAGTAGCTCTCGAGCCTCTGAGCTTGTTTACACCCCTAGTTACGATATAAGATAATAACCAGTTATGGTTAATTAACTGGTTAATTTGTGCACCTCTAATTCCAGTAGATGTTCTTCGTATAGTGTTTTAAACCTGCATTACATCTACATTCATGGTGTTTTACATCTTTATTCCAGTAGATGTACTTTGTATGGTGTTTTAAACCTACATTCTAGTAGATGTTCTTCGTATGATGTTTTAAATCTGCATTCTAGTAGATGTTCTTTGTGTGTTCTTCTTATGGTGTTTTACACCTGCATTACACCTGTATTCCGGTAGATGTTCTTCGTATGGTGGTTTAAAGCTGCATTCCAGTAGGTTTCATATCATGCGATTACCGATAAAACACATGCCGAAGAAGGTTCGTTGATTCATTCATAAAACAATCTGAACTTTGAATTTTGATCTTGATCAATGTCTCCGATGAAGAAGGAAAGGGTGTAAATTGTGGAGGGTTTGATGGCGGTTTCTTTATTTAAACAATATAAAAAGACACTATCACTCCTAATCTACCCAAATTAGTAAAAAAAACATAATTTATATTTACGACCTTTTTAATCTCAACTATTAACTACAAGATCTAAAGGTCTAAAATACTTTTTACACTTCTCACAAAAAACCTCATTTTTACAATAACCCCACCCATAGTTAACATACAACTATGTTTTATAACAAGGTTTAGTTGGTTAACACATCAAAACAACTCAATTTTATAGGGTCAGTTTAGTTGTCCAAACACATTTTTATAATATATTTGTATTTTTTTTTTTTTTCATTTTGTGTGTCAAATCATAATTTTTAACTTTTGAGTATAACTTAAACATGAGTGTGTTAAAAATATCTTTTGCACACTTATTAATCCAATTTTCATTCGATATAAACTAGGTCATAATAGAAACTCGATCCAAATTCTGACAATCTATTTGTTCAGTTTACACAAATCTTATTATCCGTAACTTTGTTTCTTAAATCTTGGGGTCAATTTAAACTATTAGGGGTGTTTAAGTCATTTTTAAAGTTCATACTCAACATCTTAAAACACTTAGTATTCGCGAAGCTTATGGACTCATCTTTTTTTTATATATATTTGTTAAGGCGTATTTAGTATAAGGGGTGGCGAGTGGGTGGTAGTGACGACCAACATTTGCAACGGTATTTTAAAAATGCTTATTATTATAGAGTATCATGCATTGTTGGCAACAGTGATGGTGGTGGTGACGATAACATTTGCAACGGTATTTTAAATCCATAAATTTCCTCTCTTTAGTATTATACTAGTTTTGTTATGTTACCTTTTAAAAATGCTTATTATTATAGAGTATGATGCATCGTTGATTACTGGTGTGTAAAGATTTTCAATGCACAAGTTTACAGACATTACATCAATGCATCAAGCTTTTAACGTGTTTTAATTCACATGTTTCCAACGGTGCATCAAGGCGCATTGAAAATCGTTACTCAAACTATCCAAAGTTGGATACAAAAGTTTATAATGACGCATCAACTTGTTAGTCGTTACAATGTACAGTCATATATTCAAATCACAATTGTTAATCCATATGGCATAACTTTTAGCTTTAGCACTCGAACATAAAAAAAATTAGCTCAATATACTCCAATCCGAAAAACGATATACCAATTTGTGCTACTTTTTCATCGGCAAAACTACAAATAGTTGACATGCATACATAAAGGCAAATTGGATTTAAATAATCCAACTTTCTCAATTTGGCAGATAATAATCTCAAGTCAGTTATTAGCCGATAATGATCCGAACTGGTCAATTTTTTTGTAAAATAGTCCGCCATTAAAATAGTTTAACGGAGTTAAGTTTTTTCCGAATTACAAACCAGTGTTTTAGGGCCTTTGATCAGAACAATAATACGAGTCGATTGATGTAAAACTTGCCTCGAAATACTGCCCCAACCCACGAAAATGGTGCTTCAATTCGGGTGTTTAAACTTCCAATTAACAAAAATCAAGCCATTTTCGAGCACAATTTCGAGGTAAGTTTCACATCAATGGACTCGTATTCTTGTTCTGATCAAAAGCCCTAAAACATCTGTTTGTAATTCGGAAAAAAACTTAACTCTGTTAAGCTATTTTAACGGCGGACTATTTTACAAAAAAAAATGGACGAGTTCGGATTATTATCGGCTAATAACTGAGTTGAGATTATTATCGGTCAAAGTTAAAAATGTGAGATTATTTATTTCCAATTTGCCAAACATAAATAATCCAATAGTCATGTTGTTTTTCGTTGATTATTACTGATGAACATTCAACAAGTACACATCAATGTGACAAAATTCACAAACCTAAGTTATTGTAATTCACAAATTAGACCAAGATACCAAGCTTGATGCATCTTTTGAGATAAAATGAGCCATTAACGCACTGTGGGTTTGCAATATCAAAGTGAAAAATGGTATTAACTTTGTTGCTTTTCAGGAAAGGAAACATGAAAATCTCGATGATATCGACTTGTCAAGGTATTAAGGAGGTCGTAATTTTGGCATGGAGTTTGTAGTATCCACAGGGCAGTCGGGAGGTTTGGCGTGCATCTGGGACTTTGGTGTCTTCGATTTTGAGAGCTCTGTTAAGCACATAAACTTCCTTCACATCAAGGGCAGGTTGAAATGTTGTAACTCAGGTGTGAACGTGCTAAATGTGTACACCACAAGGGGTCCCTGCGAAAAAGCTATTGTGGGACTCTATTTCTGGTATCATGGAGGGTTCGCAAGGGCTTTGGATTCTTTTAAGGGATTTTAATGCCGCCCGCTGGTCTGAGGAAAGGCGGAACTCGGTGTTCTAGGAATTTAACGAATTTATTTTTAATGCAGGGCTTCACGAATATTGCATGAAAGACAAGCAATTCACAGCTAGGGGTGTTCTTCGGGTTTTTTATTCAGGTTTCGGGTTTTTCGGTTCGGGTTTTTCGGGTTTTCAAAACTAAATATTTAACTCGATAACCAAACCTTTCTAGGTTCGGTTTCTTCGGTGTTCGGGTTAAATGGTTTGGGTTAGATCGGGTTGGGTAGATCGGGTTTTGGGTTAGAAAATGAACTAGGTGAACAAATAAATACAACCTTCTAAAATTTAAAATATCAATATTAGTTATTAGAGAACACTACAAAAACAATTTTATAAAACAACTCTTCTATGGTAATTTAATACAGATTATAAATTGTAAAATGCATCCTGTCTTTTAATTAGAAACAAATTATTAATTGTAACATATTATATTTACTTTTTCAATCATCATTTCAAATGTAACTGTATTGTTATTAAATAAGCTTTTCTTAAATGATTGGAATTAAAAAGCTATCAAGAATAGTTTAAAAGTTAATCTAAATATTATACTAAATGAATTCTCTTAGGCCACATGGGCTATTCTTAGCCAATCATTTTGTTGACGTGGACACCCTCTTAATCAAGATAATTCACTATGGGCGCCAAACTCTCTTTTCCTTTATTCTCCTCTATTCTGCTTCTCCTGTACGTTTCATCTTCGCACCGCATCTCTCTCCTCAATCTTTCTATATCTTATTTTGCAAATCACAAACCTAGGGGTCTAAAGCAAGGATTGAAAGCATCGATTGAAGGCAACACGGTAAGTTATTTTCGATCCTTAATCTGTTCCACATATGTTTTTTTTCATAAACCCTAATTCTCAGCGAGGTAATTCTCATATGTCTCTTATTCATCCTAAATCGTTACCCTCTGAAGTGAATCTCGGTATGTTAAATTTTAATCTTATAATCCTACGTTTCTACAAAAACCCTAATTATGATATGTGCGATTTTCAGATCTCCAAACTTCAAAGATCCAGAAAGAATTTGAGGGCTAGGGTATGAGATCGGATTCTGATTGTGTGAAACGTAATCGTTTTTTGTTCAGATCTGGTTTTAGTTCATTGAATAAATTGTAAGTTTCTAATATCCTAATTCCCTCAATCAGTATGATTAGTGTTATAAAACTTTTGTGAGTGAAGTGATTGATTCAGTACTTGAATCTGGAACATTTACCATGAGGAAGATCTGGTAATAAAGTTAAATTGATTTACAGTAATGTTAACTTAAGATGACAGATTACGAAGAAAGGTACGAAGGGAACGGTGAAGATGTTGAAACCTTTCACGGCGGAGGCTCTTCTCCTTCGGCTGGTTAGTATTAACGAAGAGGTATATGTATAGATTCTCTTCCTGATTCAGCATGTTATTATGTACGTTCAAGTGGTTATGTGGTTGTTTGAATGCTTAAGTCACGTTGGTTTGATCCATGGCTGCAAAAACATATATTAATTTAAGGCGGCAAGCTCGAGTGGTACATGGCTGCAAATACATATCATAAACAAGGCGGCATGCTCAAGTGGTTCGGGGCTGAATCATGGTGTACAAACCGTGAGTTCGTAAAGTATTCTTAGGGAACATCAAAGGTGAGTTTTATACGCCCCCGTTATGGTAGTTTTAATGGGTTTTGGGGCTGCTCACATACTCTTTTGATAAATGGTTTTACAAAAGTGATTTTATAAGGTTTTGATGATTATTAAACTAAAACATGACTTTTAGTGAAGTTTGGGCTAGCTGTGATTAAAAATTTTAGAAACAAGTTTAGATGTATAATTAAATGTGATATAAGTTAGAAGATCATTCCAGTGTACTATCAAAGTTAATTACAATTATTGTTGTAGAGATGGATTTGTTGTCGGAGTTTAAGGGTTTAGGTTTGACTTTTGTTTTGTTTGAGTTTACATCAGGTATATGGGCTTTTAAGAAGAAATCAAATCTGAGGATTATCATCGAGCATCTTTCGAAACCATCAGGTTTGTGTCTATATGGAACTTTTAAGTATGTTGGTCTATATTTTCAATTACTAATAATAATAATAATAATTGTAGAGTTAATTTTTAGTATTCTACATTAGATATTTTAGCTTTGTCGATTCCATTGGTCTATTTCATCTTCGTCTATTCTATTCTGATGACCTCCTGCAGCAACGACCGACGACCTAGACAGCCGCATCAGGCAGCGGGTTTTTTGAACACGTGGGTCTTCCGGTACGCTGCACTTTACTCTCTCTTTTATCTCTTAATCATTTCTCTCACTCTTTCTCTTGCGTCGTTCTTCCCCTACTCTGGCTCTTTTTTTAGTTTAAGGCTTTTAAGGGTGGTGCCAAAGTGATTTAAGGGTTGTTGCGTATGTGAGAATCGTTCTTTGAAGACGGTGAAATCGGTTGGGAGGTAGGTGGAGTCGGTTTATTTTAATGATGTTAATCATTTTCAAAGGATGTCCCAATTTGAACGTAGGATTGCAAATTTGTTGCTGTTTTACCGGACCATTGATTGCAAATGACAAGTTTGGTACCACCATTTCGATGTAAGGTATGGTTTCGAACATTTATTACTAAACACTACTAGCGTAAATGTTGTTCCTGTGATTGAACCCTAACAGGTTCTAAAATCCAATTATTTTTCCAAGATTTTAATCTCATCAAATGTGGTTAATTATAATCAACTAAATTTCGATTCAGGATACATCTCATCTATTTTATTTAACCAGATTCCTTTTTGGGTTGGATAATAAATAGTAAGGTGTTAATCATCTAGATTTAAATTATGGTTTCTTATGCTTATAATTTCATATTAGAACTTCTGGAGATGTTGATAGGTTCGTCGATTTTAATGTTATTTGAAGTTTGTGTTTTTATATGTTGTTGACTGAAAATGGAGTGAACAGATTTCAGCTTGAAATTTTACAATTGCATGTTATGTGAGGGTTGATTCTTATGTTTATATATTGTGTGTTTATGTATGTTATTTGGGGTTTACTATAAGGTTTTCTGTACATGATTTAGCCAAGTCAATGAACAGGTGAAGCTGTGTTCAGAGTTTTCGTACTATGGATATCACACTAGAGTTCATAGTATTAAATACCTTGCAACTGAAAATACTATATAGATAGGGAACAGAAAATGTGTAACTTTCAGAATGCATGGGCGAACAGTCGGCGACGATGAAATCGATAAAATTTATTTAGGAGTTCATATCGCAAATTGGAATCGGTTTTTTTCAGAGTATTTTAGTTAGGGTTTTAATCAATTTTCTCCTAATTTATTTTGTTTCTTTTGATTGTAATACATCAGAAACTGAAATCGATCACTTGCTCATGTAATATGTTAATGATTGAGGAGGGAGTGGAATCCATCACTTGCTCATGTAATATGTTAATGATTAAGCAGGGAGAAAACGTGAATGACAAATACATTATGTTGGAACCTTCAAGTGGTCTCCTGCAACCTACAAAATTGATCTTTTGAAAAGGTAGCAATTTCAACGTATTTACAGTTTAAATGGCTCTTGAAAGAGAAATATGTCAAATTGGGTTGAACCAGTTCAAAGTTGCCCAAAGTGTTTTTGACTTGCACAACCTCCTAAATCATTTCATTCAAAAAATTAGATTGGTGATATTGTAACTCATGTTAATGGTATATCTTATTAGATATGAGTTTAACTGAGATTTTAAAGGCTATTATCATAAAATTCAACTACTTTCTCCACTGATACACATAATTTGTGTAGCATTTTGTTTGAAGCATCTTTTTTTATAGTTAATGAATAATTACAATTTGTAGGTTTATATTTTCTTACATGAACAGCTTATGTGAATGTAGCTTCTATTATTTCTATGAATGGATGTTTTATCTAACTTGACATACTATTGTGAAGGGGCAGTTGACCTTGCTCAGTGTCTTGCAAATCGCGATGGATTTGCTGGTGTCTGTATATACTATATATACAAACATTCTTACGCAACTTCATGTTAAACTTGCATCAATAAGGTCTTGGAGCGTTAATCTATGTTGGGTCTAGGATACCAGAAAGATGGGATGAAATCGAATTAAAGACATCTCAGGTTTTGGTCTTTTATTTGCCAACTCATTTGTTAAATTAAATAGATCCAACTCTTTTTATTTGTCAGCAAAAGCTCATCATCGTCCCTTTTAAGTGATTTTCGCTTTACAAGAGTACTATAAATTATTTAGTTTTTAGGTTAACTATGTTTAAACCTACTATCAGTTTAATATAGTTGAATTAAAAATAAGGTTTCTTGAGAAAAATATATAATTTTGAAGTAAAGGTGTTTTAATATGCCGTATAATCTGACTTTTTCCTTTTATAGTTTTCACATGTGTTCAAATGGGTTAATTTCAATCCTAAGTTATTGTCTATTAGAGCCCATGATATTTGCATCCTTTGATATGTGTTTGTTTCTTAATATAAAATATAACTCAAGTTGAATGGTTGGAGGTATATGATTTTGCGACTCAAGTTATGCAAGGGGAGTTGAATTCGTCTTGGTTGTATGGACTTAAAAAATCAGTCGGTCGATCATGAAACGTATGTTTTCACCGGTTGAACCAGCTTTATGCGAACCAATGAAATATCTGTTGGTGAAATTTTGTTGTGAATTATAACTGCAACTTTTAATTTTTCATTATTTTTATTATTATATGTATGTATGTAGTTTCAATTATAAGACGATGTTTCCTTTATACAACCCGTGTAACACACGGGAACTTAGGCTATGGAACTGATTACCATTGAAGCATTGAAGCCTGATCTTTATTTGATAGGCTTCTAAATCTTGATGTTTGTTGTTATCAACATATTACATTGAGTAAAATATCATTTTCGTCCTTGAGGTTTGGCCAGTTTTGCGACTTTTGTCCAAAGGTTTGTTTTTCCGCATCTTTGTTATCTGTAACTGCCCAGGTAAGCAATATATTCCTGCGGAAGTGGCGAATGAAATTGACAAGAATAAATAGAAGCTTGCTGAAGAAGCTAATGATCGTATTGATTGACAGGAAGATATGGTTTCGGCTTCGTGAGTTTTGATTCGGGATCAGGTATGTGTTACTAACCGGCTGCCCACTTTTATTTTCAATGTAATATTGTTGATTAGAGGAGATTTATATATTTTATATACTATAACTGAAGTAGATTAAGGAGATAAAAGTGCTAGGCTGGAATGAAGAGAGGGTGTGTGGTTACACCAAGGCTTTTTTTGGGTTGATAATTGTTGTGAGTTTTACTGCTATAATTGTATTTGGCTGGGCATGGGTATGTGTAGGGTGGACTGGATGTCTTAGGATTCGAGTTTTGGGAACATAGATGTCATTTTGCAGGCGCCCTACTATCTTATCCTGGTACTCGGTGCATCTATATAAGGTTTATAATTTGGGATTGAGGTGCACTTTGGCTGCATCATATTGATTTATAAAATTTACTAAGTAGTTCGAGTAGTTATAATCTATTTCAAAACCAAATTTCTATATGTGGTCACTGTGATCTCCAAACTTAATTTTTAATATTAGATAAACTTTATGCCTTAGATTACTTAAAAACTTTAATTAAGAGACATTCTGACCTCAACTCATTTTAGTTATCAGTTGGAAAATTTTAAAGGTGGTTACCTAGTTTGGTCTTTAGTCATTTTTTTGATTATTTTTATTATACTTAAGAGTTTTCAATTAATAGACTAACCTAACTCTAAGAGGCTTATGCATTCAAGTTAAGTCCAGTTGAGAACTCATTATCAAACTACAAAAGCAGCACCCATACATGTCTTCCAATATATGTGTATATATGTCACGTGACTCGACACCAATACCGGTCTAAATTTTGGTTAACGCATTGCTTAAGACTCACGTCGGTATTTCATACCTCCGACCAGTCTTCCGGCGAAGCATCAATGAACAGGTTTCGATTCACACATCCGCACACGTGTCGAAAATTCAATACCTCTGTCGATCTAAGTTTTGATGTGCTTATTTCCGCCGATTTTTTGCTCTTTCTTTTTTATTATTTTGTGATCAAATTAAAAGTTGTCTCAACTAGAAATGAGTGTAGAATTTGGTGAATATGATTACAGAAACGATTTCATAGCTGTTATAATGTTCATTATTAGTTTATTTCAATTGATTTTAGATGCATTATCCACTTTGGCTACTGGATTGTTGGATTGTTGTAATGTTCATTATTAGTAGATTTAGAACCGAAGCCTTGAAGAACTAACACGATTCAGGGGTGCTTACGAGAACATTGAGACATTTTTTTGGAAGACAAATATATGGGCAACCTCTCTGTTGGTTCAAATGGCCAAGATTCTGAAGACCCTAAAGTTCATGTGAATTTATAAATATTTCTTTGCATGAATTACTTGATAAGTTAGTTGGGCAACCCCCCTTTATGCATCAATTATTGATAAACAAAGTCAAGATTCAATTTACATAACTATCAGTTCATTATAATTTAATATTTACATAAATAGCAAAACATTTTTTTCATTTTAAAATGTATATTTATAATTATTCTTTTTCATCACACCTATTTATAATTACATTTGATGAGTTATCGTTTTGAATCATTTAAATGTCAACTTTTTTTCTTTTGTTGCGGCAGTCTATGAACGTTATGTTGTAATTCGGGTCGAGATCAAACCGTGTGTACATGTTTGGTCTACTTTGTACACATATTGTATATAACACACGTACAATGGGGTTATGGGTTCCGCGCCACGGTGGTTGTGGTCTATAGACACCGATCTGTGGCAAATGGGCTTGGTCATGTAATGGGTCAAAAAAAGAAACAAACCCGATGAGCCGAAGCTATAACGTCTAAGTCACATTGAGTATCACGTGAAAAAAAACGACCAAAGTGCATTAATCACCAAAAATCAAGCCAGTTATATTACGTCCAAGTAATTTTATATTTACTTTAGTACTAATACTGAAACAAATCTTTCATTAAAAGATTTATGAAAACACTGTTAAATAATATATTTTTTAGGCCACCCGTGTAACACACGCGGTCTTAAGCTAGTTATGAAATAAAACAAAACCACAATCCCAAATTGTATCAACCAATTGTTAAAGCCAAAACGTATCAATAAAAAAAAGCCATTAGAATAAGTTTGATATTCGTCTTCACGGTTGACAACTTGACATTGCATACATCATGTATGAACCTTTGCATCCAGTGCTACGGTAAATAAATATCAGTTAAAATAAGCATTAGCAATGTTCAGTTGTTTGTGGAATTTTATCCTTAGTAGAATCATGTGATCCTGACATCTGTAAAAAAAAAACAAAAAAAAAACATTTAGATGATATATATGCTCAACATCAAAACATATAATCATTTTTACCATGTTAAACTCAATAAAACACATTTACAGCACCACTAAAGCTTTAATTACAAGTATAACAATTAAAAAGCTTTAGTTACAAGTATATCCATTAAAGAAAATTAGTTCATATTGGTGTTGTTGACTCCAAAAAATAAATAGTTTCAGTTATGATGAATTGTAAATATCATAATCAAATTGATATTTATTGTTTTTTTCGCCTGCTACTCTAATTTTCTTTGATACATGTACATAATACATCAACTAAACAACCACCCTCTATTCTATTTAACCTCTATTTTATTCACAAACGTGAATAACCTAACTATAATCAAGATTAAAACCTTGAATAATCATCTAGATTAAAACGTGAATAACTTAAATATAATTTGATTTAAATTTACCTTGATTGCAAACTTGAAAGTAATTGAGTGATTGGAAGTTGGAACAAGAACGCCATTGAGATGGGATGAGTAAGTCCCTGAGAAGGGAGGATTAGAGGATATTGAATTGAAGATATATGTTGTGATTTTAAACTTTTAAAAAATGGAGATATGGATGGAATTAGTGATTTAAATTTTTTAGAAGATATGGTTGGTTGCATCATGGAATAGGAAAGGATTATTAGTTCATTTTAAAATATATGACTATATGTAGAAAATATGCTAATTGTTTTAAAGTTATTTCGGGTTTTTCGGGTTAAACCGTTTACCCTTTATTCACCCCGTTAACCAATCCATAGAACTATATTCGGGTTCGGGTTTACAGTTATTCGGTTACTAGTTCTTCGGGTTTTGTCTACTTCGGGTTCGGGTGACTTCGGTTTTGGTTTGGGTTTCGGTTAAAAAAGACAGCCCTATTCACAGCGGAAAATGGGAAAAGCTGAGCAAAATAGATAGAATGCTTGTGTATTCTAATTTTTTGACAGGTGGCCAGAAGCATGTTTAAGGGCATTGCCTAAGCATCTTTCAGATCATGGCCCGCTGACTTTGATCACGAACCACATAAACTTTGGGCCGAAACCTTTTAGAATTTTTAATTCTTGGTTGGGTCGTCCAGGTTTTTGCGGAGGTTGTGGGCTCAACGGTTACGTCTTTTGAGGGTTAGGGCCCGCCTAACATCTACCTCATAAAAAATTGTTCAATGCAAGACTTTCAAATGTTTTTAAAGATTCATTTGATACAAGACAAAAACACATGAATTCACCAACATTATGTTGACTTTTCAAATTTACATGTATTTCAGGAAATTAGTAGACTTTGCATGGAAACAAGACAAGAACAAAAGTCGGGAATTCGATGCCATCCTTTTGAAGGGTTTGGTTCACATGTTCCGCCTTCGTGCGAAATATGGAATGCAAAGCCTTGATTTGTATAACTATATTTTGTGAACAAGTCTTTTGTCAAACTTAAAGCATTTGGATTGTCTTTCATGAACAAAACATGTGACTTGTAAATTCTATTTAAATCAATCGTATGGATGGCCATCGTATTTATTTTGTTCATATAGCATGTTTACTTATTCGAATGCAATGATTATTTTTAAAAACACATGTCAATTCCGTCTACGAGTGGGTGTTACACACTTAGCATTGTGTGTATTAAGTTATTGTTTAATGGTTCCAATTACCAAAAATGGGTTTCGTGATCAAGCGCAATTTTTTTGTCTGTTTAGTGTTAAAAAACAATTTTCGATAAGCCGGTTCCAATGCCACTAGAATGAGTTTAATCAAAGCTAGTTTGACCCGTTTTCTTACGTTTCTTAGGTTCAGAACATTATCTAGCGAGGAGACCCCACAACTTGGTGACGTCGGATATCTGTAATATCATATCTATTGGTGTAGATCGACTCTATAAAGAATAGTCTATATTAAATATGATCATAAAATTATACTATAAAAAAACTTCTAAATAGTTTAGGGGCTGTTTGTTTACCTCTTAATGAGTCTCTTAATGGTTCAGACCTGTTACTGGTTCAACACTTAATGGTTCAGACTGTTTGTTTCACGAGCAAATGTCTGAATGGTTCAGATATTTGCCTCTGAATGGTTAAGATTTATACAAAGTCTGAATGGTTAAGACATCTAATCTGAATTGGTCAGACATTTGCCTCTGAACGGTTAAGCATTATACAAGCTCTTAATGGTTCAGATCTCTTACTGGTTCAGCACTTAATGGTTCAGACCTCTTACTGGTTCAGCACTTAACCATTCAGATGTTGCCAAAAAGCCCCAAAATGTTTATGTGAAACGTTCTATTCTATTCACATATAAATACATTATAAAACATTATTCACATTCACATATAAATACATTATAGAAGATTGAACTAGTCAGTGGATACAATGTATTTATGCAATTATTTGTGAACAAATGTTCACTTGTATACAGATGAATACATAATATGTATTTGTGCAATTATTACTACAAGAATGTCACTATGTACTCTCGGGTTACCAGGTTTTCTTCGGAATTGGTGGTGGACTCGGATTACTTTCGGAGTACTCCGTTTGGTCCAGTGTGTGCCCCGAGAGTGCTCGGGATTGATTCTGTTGGCTGTTAAAAAAATTATATTATTTAAAATGGTTCTCATAGACAAAAAATTTATAATTATACGTTCACATCCACCATCACTCTAGAGTTGAATTTTGCGGTATAACAATCCACCATCCAAGATTCCCAGTTTGTATTGGATGTCTTAACAACAAAAAGGTTAAAGGGGAATCGGATTCAATGTATTGGTAAGTAGAGCCTTCACAAGTAACATGTGCTTATAATAGTTTAAAATTATCCACAAAAATGGAATAAGTTTTAATCTAACAAGAGGAGTTGCTTTTTATGGCGTATCTTAACTTTATTAAAGAAACACACTTATTTTATCCTAATACTTTATTAAAAGGGAAATTGGTTTTTAATAAACCAACCTTTGCCGAATTGGTAAATAATAATCCTACCTAAAGAATTGGTAATTAATAATCCTACGTTTCAATATGTTGGTACTCAATGGACCTCCGTTAGTTTTTTTTAACTGAAGTTAGTTTTTAACTTTTATTTATTACACAAACAGTCCCTGTAGTTATAATTTACTAGTTTTAACTATGAGTTAATAGCCAAAATGGTCCCTGAGGTTTGCACCACCACCACTACCACCACCACCACTACCACCACCGCACCACCACCACCACCACCACAGCACCACCACCACCGCCACCACCACCACAGCACCGCCACCACCACCACCACCACAGCACCGCCACCACCACCACCGTTACCACCACCACCACCGTCATCTCTGTCTTTGATCATCGACGCCTAAGGGGTTTGAATTCAGGAGAGAGAGAGGGAGAAGAGAGAGAGACAGCGAGAGAAGAACGATGACGGGTCTGATGGTGATCGGCGGAGACAGAAGAAGGATGACGACGACGATAAACGATGACGGAGACCGGACAGTGAACAGCGTCGGTGACAGAGGGTGGTGTATTGACACGAAAACCTGATAATGATGATGATGATTGATGATGATGAAGGTGGACATGATAGAGATGGTGACCGGAGATTATGATGACGAAGGATAGTGATCGGAGAACAGCGGAGGTTGATGAAGTTGCAGGTTGCCGGAGAGTGGTGGCTGCCGGTGATGATCAGTTGCAGGCGGTGGTCGTCGTGATGGTTATGATGATCCGACGGTGAAGGTGATGGAGGTGAACAATGATGACGGAGGAGGTGATTAACAGCGGTTACTGGAGGTGAGTTGCAGGTTATGGTGTTCCGACGGTCGACGACGAAACGGTTTTCAGGTTGTACGATGGGAAACGATGATGAGGCAGGTTGTATGATGTGGCGGTGCTGTGGTGGTGGTGGCGGTGGCGGTGCGGTGGTGGCGGTGGCGGTGCGGTGGTGGTGGTGGTGGCGGTGCTGTGGTGGTGGTGGTGGTGGTGGTGGCGGTGCAAACCTCAGGGACCATTTTGGCTATTAACTCATAGTTAAAACTAGTAAATTATAACTACAGGGACTGTTTGTGTAATAAATAAAAGTTAAAAACTAACTTCAGTTAAAAAAAACTAACGGAGGTCCATTGAGTACCAACATATTGAAACGTAGGATTATTAATTACCAATTCTGTAGGTAGGATTATTATTTACCAATTCGGCAAAGGTTGGTTTATTAAAAACCAATTTCCCTTATTAAAATCAGTGTTTTTAAATTCTAAACTAGGGTGGGGCTAGTGTAAAAAAGGGGTGGTTTTGTGAGAAGTGATTAAAGCACTTAGATCTTGTAGTTAATGGTTGAGATCAAGAACGGCTTAAAATGTAAATTAAGTTTATTTTTTTTGACTAATTTGGCTAGACTAAGGGAAGTGTTTTTTTTATATTGTATTGTTTAAATAAAGAAATTGTCATCAACTTTAATGCACATGCACGTTCCACCTATCTTTTGAACGTCAATAACTTTTTATACGTAACGTTTTAAAAAAAAATACACCATAATAACGAGTTTTTTTTATCTTTAATATGAATATCATATTGTTATATTTATATAGATAAAAATAGCGTATAGCATGATATGAAGCCTACTGGAATGCATGTTTAAAACACCACACGAAGAATATATACTGAAATGCAGGTGTAAATGCGGGTTTAAAACATCATGCGAAAAACATGAAGAACACATACTTGACTGCAGATTTAAAACACCCTTAATGCAAGTTTAAAACACCATACGAAGAACACATACTAGACTGCAGGTTTAAAACACCATAAATGCAGGTTTAAAACACCATGAACACATGTTTAAAACACCACACATAATGTGTAATACAATCATTTCAGATGTTAAAACACCATAACTGTATTACGATTCAAGTTGTGGTGTTTTTGGAATTTGAATAGTGTTTTATACTTCCAAAATAATCAAAATCATTGTAGACGTTAAAACACTATGACTGTATTGGATTCAAGCTGTGGTGTTTTCTGGAATTCGTATGGTGTTTTATACCTGTGAATTAACAAAAATGTTGATATGAATTTTATGGATTAAACAATGGTTGAGATCAGAATTCGAATAATAAAAAGATACCAAATATATTGTTTACTAAAATCTCTTAAAACAGTTATGGAAAGATTTTGTTAATTAAAATGATTATTATTGAAATTACTCTATTAGGCTAAGGGGTGTGAGGATCATGGTTTGGACATGATACGCCACGTAGGAACATGAATGGAAGGCTATACCACCCCCTTCCTTATTTCACCATGGTTTGCATGGATTAAACCATGGCAACCATGGTCTTCCTTTCCATTTTTCAAATAATCATTTCCTTTTTCTTTAGAGAAAGGTAAATTAAAATAAATAAGGGGATACTGGTTTGGGTCATGACCACACCCCTAGGGTAGTGGTTTTGGATTGTGAATTACAGGTGAGTGACATCGCATTGATGTGGAGAGTCATGGTGGTCATAAGGGTCATGACCACACCCTATAGCCTTACTATTAATCTTTAATTTTAATTAAAGACACATGTTCTCTCCATATTATTTCTTACACTTTTTACATACTTACCATCTACAGTGTTTGGATATTTGTTTTAAACAAGATGGAGTTCAATCTTTATTTCATTACATGCCGTTTTTGATATTTTAAAAATATAATATATATTTTATTAAGTTATATATTTATTACAACACTTTGATTCGATAATGCATCAGAAAAAATATGGTAACCTTTGTTAGATTTAATCATGGAGGGGTATTATTTTTGTCATATTGAGATAACCTTTGTTAAGATTTATCTAATTGATTATTAATTCAGACAGAAAATCTGGAATTATCTAATTCAGTATATAGATGTAAAATGAAGATTAAGTAAACATAATGTAAGGTTAAAGAGTGTGGGGGTTATGGTTGGGACATGATTTGTCACGTAGGAACATGAATGGAAGGCTATATCACCCCATCCCTAATCCACCATGGTTTGCATGGATTAAACAATGGCAACCATGGTCCTTCTATCTATTTTTCAAGTAATCATTTTCTTTTCATTTAGACAAAGATAAATTAAAATAAATAAGAGGATAGTGGTTTTGGTCATGACCACATCCTTAGGTAGTGGTTTTGGATTGTGGATTAAAAGTGAGTGACATGACACTGACGTGAAGGGTCATGAGGGCACATATTGCACTAACAAGTATTATATTATGGAACTTCATTCAGTCTAAATAAGTGTAAAATCGTGAAAATATGATTTAATATTTTACTTTATTGTATAAAAAATAAAGAAAGAATAGAAATTATTAACAAAACTCATATTGTTGTGAAACTAGCCTAATAGCAAACAATAAGAGAGAGAAGTATGGAGAAAGAGATTTATATTCCATTGATATGTATGTCTTTAACAAATAATTACAATAAATATATATATAAGAGATGAAATCTTGGAGAACAAGCCAATCTATTTATGGAGTTGATAACCACATAATATAATATATTATAACACTCTCCCTTTGTAATCAACTTTATATGCTTTGAGATCCTGTCTCGTTAAAAACCTTGCTAGGAAAACCCAGTGGGACAAAAACTCAGCTAAGGGAAAAAGAGTGCAGTACATATACGTATTTTCTTCTCCTGATACTTCTAGATTATGTATGTTGCCTCATTAAAAACCTTACTAAGAAAACCCTAATGGGACAAAACTTAGTGAAGGGAAAAAGAGTGCAACTTGAATAATCTCCCACTCATTTTAATATTTATCCTTTAAGTGACGCGTGTCCAGCTTCCTTGAAAATTGCTTAAAGCTTTTGTCGCCAATGATTTGCTACTTGATCCTTTAATGTGCAATCTTTTATTTGTATAATCTTCATATGAGCCTTGTAGTGCCTCTTCTTTTAAACAAATATCATAAGATCTACAACTATGTTTTGTTACATTTCCTGCATTTACAAAACTAACCAAACTTGTTTCGATAGGTTAGTAAAATATAAATTCATATCTTACATACCTTAGATATATTGAAATAGATTTTTTTTTTCATTTCAATATTTCCTCGCTTAACACATGCTATATCAAATCCATAAATATATAAAATTATGAATAGATAGCAAGAAATACTAATGCACAATTGCACTTAAACATGATACTTCTAGACCATAAATTTCAATTTCTTTCATAGGAGACTATAATAGTCATTTTCTATATCAAGTAAGTGAACATTCTTTAACGTACTTAAAGGATAAGCTTTATCCATGGTAAAACGCTTCAACATCTTTATAGATATAGTTTGATTGATTACACACACTCGAACTGCATGTCGAGTAATAATTCAATGTGTCAATGTCATTCAAAAATTCCCCCTCTAAATGCTCAACAGTTTCTCTCAATGATGTGGGACATCATCACTGTAAACAACGATGATAGTGAACTTTTAGGATAACACTTTTGATAAAGATGGATAATATTATCAAACTTATATTGCTATTTATCGGAATATCTCATGAGTTGTACACCACTCACTCGACTATTTTAGTCTGTACTATCTTTTTAACTGTATAAAGATACATGCATGACTTTTCAAGCATTTACAATCATCCATGTACTTCTTTCCACTTTGAACAACAATGTATGTGCATACATTCTTTAGGAGTTCTTTTACATAAACCTCCTCATTGATTTCTATATCATATGCTAGGATGTCTTGAACACTTGTTTCATTTATAAAATCCATAAGCCATCGAGTACAAGTTTTCTATGTATATTTATTGGTGCACAATAATTACATCATTAAGATGTTTTAATTAACCTTTTAGGCACTCAACTGTGACAACCCTAAAAAATTACAGGTATCCGTACAATTAATTAATATTAAATTTGTGCTTATTGACTGTGCTTGATTACAACTGCTGATTAAACTGCTTTATGATTTTTGCATCATACATACATATGCATCACATTCATACTGTCACTCCATTTATTATACACAAGCTTTAGTGACATACTTGATGCACAAAGCACAGTTAGCACAGTGAGCGGATAATTCGGGAATATACTGACAGTGCCAATACATAGACAGACACTATTTTGAGGCCCAGAATGAGCCAGAGACAATGTACTACACTAGTATGGAGTGTATGGGAGTAAGGACCGTAAGACTGCGTCACTAGTTGATAGTTTAGGTGCCGGAAAGTGCCTAAACCCCACTCTAAGAGCAGAATTATGCATTTATTAACAAAATTCAGCATTTAAACATGCTAGTCACTGGCAAAAATATGGCAAAATGGTCCTGTATGCTTTCCTAAGTGTCGGGAATTAAAAGGGTCATTAAAAGTTACATAAAGGACACTTTACGATGTAACTTAGCACTTTAACAGAACGGTATCAAACCAAACAACCGGACACTAAAATATTATCAGAAACATTGTTACACTTTTGCTGAGCTAGTATTGGTTCCCGAGCACTATAACATACTACATAAGACATGGTACACACTTAAACACAAGACACTTACACTTAACACCCTATTACTTAAGTTTACCATTTGAATTTTCTGTTAGAAATAACCTGTTGATGTGGCCTTACGGATCATTTGGTAACATTACTAATATGACATAACTAGTCCCCGACAATTACTTGATGGTAGTAATTGTAATTATTGATTAGTTTAAGGGGCAATTATGATTTCCCTTTAGGTACCTTTAATAGAGAATGTAAAGAGTTTTCATAACCGATTACTATTCATGATCATCATTCATTTTGATGTTAAATATATATTGATCATAATAGATGAATAACTCGATGAAGAACACCAATACTAAAATACTAAAAATTCTTTCTAAGGTGATCCATCAACCCAAGGTACCATAACGGGAATCATGACCTTATCTTCGTCTTCAAAGATGACAACTCCCACAAGTAAGTGTCTCTAACTTGGTATCTATATTTATGTTATGATTGAATAAACATGATTAGGGTTCTTTATTTTTGACCCATGTTTATAGATATAATCAACATGTGGTATCAGAGCGTATGTTGATTATATCAAATCAATCCTAAAACCCAGTTTAGATGATTTCTTCTTGATAAATTGATTAAGTTTCATAATCGTAAGAAACATTAAAACTACCGTAAATTAATTTTTATTTGAGGAAATCATTATCCAAAAGTTGTTTGATGGATTCATGAAATTCTAATGATTAGATTTATTGGAACAATACTTTTTTACCATATAGATTTCCATCAGTTTATAAGTGTTTGATTTTACATATTATTATTAGTTTAACCTCATATGTTTTAATGGATTTGGTTATATGAGGCCACGATGTGGATAAATATCATGTTCTTCTTGATATATCTTAAGTTTACTTCACATTGAAAATTGTGAAAGTTGATTATACAATATTAATTTATTTTAGTTCCACAAGTTCATAAATTAATTGAATAGAATGGAACTTGCACATGGATGTAATCAATAGCGGTATGTGATCGGTTTTAACATTTTGATCTTTTATTTTCTGATCTTAAATGACGGTACGCACTTATTTCTAAAGGGAAAAGACTATAAATTTATCGAATGAAAGGATTTAACAAATGAGATTTATTATTTAGCAAAAATTCATTCGAAATCAGTGTGACATAATATAAGGAATTAATTTTTTCATATGACTCGTATCATTTATATGTTAAGCTTTCGCATGTGATATTTTGTATAAATTATTTCCGCATAAATTTTCGCATAACGTTTATACGAATTCACATGCCTTATGTTAACTTTTGGAAGCCTTGTTTTATTTGGTTTCGTATGACCATAACTTACGAATGACCCAACTTTAATTTATATCATTTTATGTTATTATGTTTATTGTTGGATAATGAACCCAACAACTAATTGTTTGATGATATACATAATAAATTATTAGCATAATGTACATAAATATTTCATTTCTGGCCCAAAGGTGTTATGTTATATTTATGTGTTTTACCTTATTATTTATGTACGTTCATCATGATACATGAATTTTGGTCAAAGCCAAAGTGAAGCCAAAGTTCATGTAGAACATTGAGACAGTCTATATTTATGTGTGTTCATAATATATGAATTTTGGTCAAAGCCAAAGCGAAGCCTGAGTTCATGTAGAACACTAAAGACGGTCTATTATTTATATCGTTCATTATGCCTGAAATTTGGTCAAAGCCAAAGCGAAGCCAAAGTTCAGGCAGAACATTAAGTTGGTTTTTATTTACGTATGTTCATAATACATGGATTTTGGTCAAAGCCAAACTGAAGCCAAAGTTCATGTAGAACAATAAGTCAGTCTATTATGTATGTTCATAATGCATAAATTTTGGTCAAAGCCAAAGCAAAGCCAAATTTATTTAGAACATCAAGACAATCTGTTATTTATGTACGTTCATAATGTCTGAATTTTGGTCAAAGCCAAAGCGAAGCCAAAATTCAGGTAGAACCTTAAATTAGTCTGTTATTTTGGTGTTATAGTAGACTATATCTTCAATATAATAATTTATGTCTGCCTTACTTGATTACCCTATAATGTAAATCACTCCAAGTTTCTTCTTAGGTTTGTATCTCATCTATTTTATCCACTCTGATTTCAAAACCTAAAATGTTTTGCTTACTAAAGAGTTTCTACAAAATTTGCTCTTGTTGGATTGTTGATTATTTCTTAAGATATGATAATCCTACTGCTCTTTTCTGATAAAAAGTATTACAGAAGAAAACTAGAGCATGACTAGTGGGATAAGTCAACCATTATATCTCTTATGATAATCAAGAACTCATTTCATTATTGCTATCATGGGAGCTATTCTAGATTCTAAATTTCCTAAGACTAATTTGTTTTCTTTGAAAGAATCAAAATAACTCCTAAGACGTATGCATTATTCTAGATTCTTACTATAAAGTTTGTGGCATATGTGAATACATCATGATGTACAATACCATGACCCATAATTTAAAGGTTTACACATAGAAATCATTACACTTTTCCAGTGCATTACATATAACTTTTCCACTAATACCATAAGTTTCTTTAAGAATCAACTATAACACTCAAGAGTACCAAAGGAAAATGAGTGTGTTGATTAGCACCATAGGTACAGGAAAAGGAATGCATGAAACTGGAAAATTAGATGTTGTTCATCTGACCGCCACTAACCTGAAAGGAGGATACTTTTAAGATTTAAAGATAGTGTACAACTACTACTTCCAGCTATAAGTTTCTTCAAAGGAAAGTCTCACAGCAGGTTTATGCCATTAAACTAGGCATGAGCATCGAGACTATCCATAATTCAATGGAACAGCTGGCTAAGATAAGTAATAAGATATTTATGATATTTAAGTCTGCTAATGGTAATATTCTAACCAACAAATGACCGGTTAACTCTAGTTCTATATGTTTCCTTACCAGAAATCAACAAATAATTAATATGAGAGTTAGTGGCAAAATTTTATGTTAAGACTATAAGAACCATAATAAACTGTTTTATAATTGGGCTTTATGATACCTTATATATTCTGTAGATTATTCAGAATTTAGTATCAATATAAAAGCTACATTATGATAGTTATGAGGTTTGCATGGTTAAAACAAAGTCACTCTTACCTTAAACTCTCATATTATTTGTCATCTCAATCTGGATAGAAACCTTATAAGATATAACTAGATGATGCTACACTTTTCACAACCTTTTGTTATCATGAAAATGAAAAATTTAACAAAAGAAAAATGAGAGTTACAAATTCCATCCATTAAGACCAAATTTCATGAGAAATCATGACTAGGTTAATGAAGGATGAAATATTATCAAATCTCATTCTTAGTGACTTATAAGCATATGTTATAAGCCTTAATATTTAAATGGCTAAGGGAATAAATTAAGTTCCATTAGAAGTTATATTTCATTGGAACTTATCCCAAAATGGAATATTCAGACATAATTCATTTATCATAATATTTACTTGTATTTAATATGTCTTATATGAATAAAGGTATTAAAGAAATTAATTCATATATACTATGATTCCTTCTAAATATGTCTCTAAAATATTTTATAACATCTGGACATTAAGGAAATCAAGTCTAACATATATGAAAGGTCCCCACAACACGTACATCACTGAAACTTATCTTGTAGCATTCCTAGAGATCTAAAAGGTTAGTGGGAGCATTAAGTGTCTTAATCTTAACTTACGAGAGTTGCAAGAGGCATGGGAGTGAAAACTTGTAGTTACCTCAATTTGTACCTCTTGAACAAGACATTGCTCCTTCACAACTTTTCTCTTTAAAAATCTACTGCTATTCTAACAAAAGTTTCATTGTTGCTTAAACGTGGGCACACTCAGATTTCTTACCAAAATTATAATCCTCAAACAGAGAAACTACAATGAGTAACATCATTAACTTGTTTCTCTACTAGAATTTATTGGTCTTTTAATGTTGACCATAAGCATGCTAAATTGTTAAAGATTTCTAAGTCAGTGGGAGCAGTAAAAGTCCTTATCAGGACTTGCCAGAAGTGCAAGAGGCAGGGGGAAGAGACCTATTAAATTTTACTCCGATTACACCTCTTGCACACCATACTGCACCAACTCTTACACACTTAGAATCTTGAAAATGATAGAAACTTAATCAAGAGTTAATCCATAAAACTGTAACTCATAATAGAACCCAATAATCAACTACGGAGGTCATCTAGGTTTAACTTTGATGATTATGTATCCTCCTTGACTGAAGTTGAAATTGATATTAGAAAGTTTACTGATCCTACCTCTTCTAATCAAGCAATTAGCATCATTCAATTTTCTAAATGAAATAAAAATTGTTATTAGCAAATTTGATTTTATGTGTCAAAATAACGTTTGGGATTTGGTTGAATTACCTAAATCCAAATGCAAACGTTAAGACATTAAAAGCAAGATTGATTGTTAATGGTTATACTCAGAAGAGAATTATTTATCTAAGAATCGTCTTACCTTTCTTACAAAAGGTTTCTTTGAGGATCACTGTTGTTCTAGTAGCTTATAATCTTTTGTAGCTACATTAAATGGATATTAAAACAACTTTCCCTAAACAAAGACTTACATGTTCAAAACAACCTGAAAGTTCTAAACTGAAAGGTAAAGAACTCTTAGTTTCTAAGTCGATGAAATCCATATATGGGTTGAAGCAAACATCAAAATGTGACGAAATCTTAATGCAATTCTTTTCATCATGAATTAAGTGGATTTATGTGTACCAACCTCAGGATGAGTGGGAGCAACTAACATAAACTTGTCCTTATATAGATGACACTCTTTTTGATAAGTATATGTTACATAAGTCAAATAATTTCTCACACATATTTTGATATAATGAATCTCGAAAATATCACTTACGTGAGAGATATCAAAATATACCGAGATAGACCCATTGGGGCATTAGTTTCATGCCACAAGCTTTACTCTAAAGTGGGTCCTTACATATGTAACAAACAATATTGCTCTCATTAAGAGGATAAAATGATAAATGAGATTACTTCCTTATGCTTCATTAATTAGAAGCCTTATGAAGGTTCAAGTCTATACTCGTTTAGATATTGCTCACATTGATGAACATTAGATTATTGTGAAGCATCTTACAATATCTTTAAGAAACGAGAAAGGCTATAAGAAGAGGTTGATTATTCTTACCTTGATTTTATGATGTTCAAAAGAAACTAAAAGTCAATTTGGGGTAATCCTTATGTCTGCGGACAAATCTATCTCATGGAGGAGTCATAAGAAACTGTTAACAACAACCTAAATTATAATGACATAATATGTTGTTAATTAACAACGCAATTGTCACTAAATGTTGTTGAAATTTTATTAGTGGACTCATAAACTTATTAGCTCCATATAAATACTATATTGAAGACTTACTGTGAAAAGTCAGCTACCTTATTTCCTCGAACAGTAACAATTCGAGAGGTGTTGAATTAAACTTCGATACAAAATTATTGTTCGTTTATGAACAAGAAGAGGAAACTAATTATTTGTATCGAATACATTTACATTCATGATATGCTTGCGGATCCGATAACTAAGGTCTACACCCAAAGTCTTTTAAGAACTCATAATAAAGACGGGTTTTTTTACTAAAGGCCTTGCATAATAGCATATCGTACATATGAATGATTAGTTATTTTTTCCTCAATTATACAATTTGTTTGTCTAAAAATACGTATGTGCACCTGATGACGTATTGTAACAACCCTCGGTAAAACCGACACTCTCATAATATTTCTGACACCCTATTATATCTTAAAATATCCTTATATGTCTTTAAATACCCCCGTATGTGAAAACCGAGCCGAAATGTGTTATAACATATAAAATAAAATATAAAATCTGATTATTAAGTTGAGGCGGGCCGCGTAGACCCACCCCAACCATTTACGCGGGCGGTATCGAGGTGGATACCGGATTCCTTTGAGTTCCTTTAGTTCAAACGGGCCGCGTAAGACCCCGTTTAAGTTAACGCGGGCCGCGAGAGATCAACAACGCGAAGACACCCTGAGCTGACACGTGTCGACATCGTGGCGGGTCTAGATCATGACCGGGACAAGCTAGTCAGTTGACCAGGTTTGACGCGGGCCGCGTAGCCCTAAGGCTACTCTTACGCGGGCCGCCTAAGAACCAGTTTCAGCAACTATATAAGCATGCATCGGGTTTCAGTATTCCTCGTTCATTTCTCAATTCTCAATCACAATTTCTGTAGTAGAGTTATTATACGCGGGTATTATATCCCCCTAATTAGCGAGATTCTGCTCCGTTGTAAGTATTATAACCGCAGTTTCGTAACAGATACGCTGCCCGATTGATTTAGGGTTCTGTAACAACTGTCGTGGTTCTGCCCGACGTAGTTGTTGGAATGTCGTCTCGGGGAGGGTATCATTAATATTTTCAAAGGGTTATGATACTAACCAATGTACATTTGTATAAATTATAGATTATATCCAGGAAACCCTTACGCGAAGTCTAAGATAGCAAAGTGAGTTTATCCTCTTTTTGTTAACCTTTTTGGAATATTTTACAAAACCTTAATTGTTTGACAATATGATTAAGCGGTGATTGAGTCTTTGTAGTTCTTCAATTATTGCCGGTATGTTGGGGTTTTGTATACAAAATGTACTACACTGTGAGTAGTAAGTCGGGATGACAATACGTTACCATTGGACAATGAGTTAGCCAATGTGTAATATGACCCACATGTCAGTGGATTGACAGTACTAATGGAGTAATTGTGTAGATATAAACATTGTAATCGCTCTCAATACTGTTCACTGTGACTTTTATTTAAACTTGATTAAACTGGGATTCACTCACCAGTATTTTCCACTGACAAATGTTTTTAAAACGCGTTTCAGGTAACCCAATGTGACAACCAATTAGTAAAAAGCCAGCTGGAGAGCACTGAAGGCTTGGGAAAATGTGGCTATAAAAGTTACCTAATAAACGATGTTTTAAATTCAATAAAAATAGGGTTTATCCCTATAAATGTATTGTAATAAGAAACTTGGGTTTTACCCATGTGATGATTAATATTAAATGAGGTGGTTTTACTCTGATAAACATTTCCTAACTACGGTCCTGATGAAATATCCGCTGCAAGATTAAATAGCTGATACCACCGAAACTCTGAGATCGCGTCCGCCCGTTCCCGGGATAGATAAGGGATCGGGGGTTGCGACAGAAGGTGGTATCAGAGCCTAGCCACTGGTCTGAGCCAAAGCAGTGTTCTGCTGACACTTAAAAATTTTAAATTTTGTGTTAGGAAATAAATTTCGGAAATACGTGCATAACTGTATTTATTTGTTATGTGTTATTTGACTATTTGTTAGTTTACAGTATGAGTGATCAAGGACCCTCAGACATGAATCGTCAGTTGTCTGAATCACCTAGGAGTGAAGGTACCTCTTCACAACCTGCCCTTTCTGGGTATACTGCTGATCAGGAAGAAGGAATGTTTGCTTTTAAAGCACAGTCAGAAGAGCCATTCCCTCATAAGAAACGAGGATGGTTCAGTAAGGAAGCCTTTGCACGTAGGAAAAGAATGCGAAAGTTGCAACAGCAAAGAGTTTTAGTGGCTGCTAAGCGAAAAACAGATGCCCATACACAGGATATGCTTAATAGAAGCCTAGCCAATTTCCATATCCTAGCTACAACTGCTGCTGACCCAAGTCTGGAACAACTAGTAGCCCCACAACCACAAAACCCAGACCAACCCATGGAGATAGAAAATCTTGACAATCAAGTGGAGATGCATGACTTTAACCCAGAAGAAATCCCTAGAGTACCTGCACCAAACCCTCTAGACCCAAATTACGACCCCTGGTGGGACGATAATAGGGACTTTGTGCATCGTTACCCTATCCATGAAGACACACCCATAGGAGCCTACCCAGGTATGGACCCTTTAGATCCCTATTACCATGATAACTACATTAGGGAGATCTTAGAAGATCCTTACCAATTTCAGGCACTTTCACCCCCATATCAGGAACCCGCACCCCAGATTCCGAACCCAGTCCTAGAACCTGCACCCCCAATGAGTGCAGAAAACGTGCAAGAACTTAGGACTTTCGGGGAGGAAATTTTAGAAAGCAGTGAGAGAATGTGTCAGGTGGGAGAGCGTCTCGTATGGAAATACAATGAGCGCAATATGGATTTTTGGATGAATCCATACCCGTGAATGTGATGGTAGGAACGTTAATAGTAATAAAAATAAAATAAAATATGTGTGTACGGATGCATATTACTATTAGTGTGATTCTATTTCTGTTGGTATTGTAATCTTTATTTCAGTACTAGTGTGTAATAGACGCATAGTATATGAAAATAGAGTTCAAAGTCGCAATGATCGACGTTTTTGGCTAGATTGCATGTCATGTGCTTTACTATACTACATATAATCTTGTGATATTAATATGGGATAAATGTTAAAAATTCAGATGGCCGACAAAGGAAATCTGAATAATGATAACTAGAGTAACATTAACGTGGTTAATGAGAATCCGAGCATCAATAACAATGGAAACCAAATGGATAATAGTGTTGTTCAACATATAGTGGCACAAGGAATTATAGATGCAATGCCATTTATTATTCAAACTATTCAAGAAGCGAATAATAAAAGTAAACATAGCAGTAAGCGACCAATCGAACCAAAAAACAGCGTGAACAATGGACCTGTACTTCAAGTACCCATTCCCAAAAGAAGAAGAACCGTGTCTTACGGTTGTTCTTATAAAGAATTCTGGTCTTGTAAACCAATGGAATTCTCGGGCAACGAAGGGGCCATTGCAACTCTACACTGGATAGAGAAGACTGAGGCAGTCTTAAGAATAAGCAAGTGTGCTGAAGAAGATAAAATATTGTTTGCTTCTAATCTGTTTAAGAATTCAGCACTAGAATGGTGGAACACTATCCTCCAATCAAGAGGAGGTGATAGGACCTACAATATGGAATGGGAAGAATTTAAGAACAAGGTAGAAAAGAAATTCTGCCCTCCTAATGAAAAAGAACAAATAGCAAACAAATTCCTAAACCTTAGAATGACTGGTGTGGATAGTAAGGGATACACTAAAATATTCTTTGAATATGCTAGAATAGTGCCAACTCTTGCTTCACCAGAACCAGTGCTAATCTCCCATTATATTTGGGGATTAATTGAAGAAATAAGACATGTAGTCAAGGCAGCTAGACCTCAAACCATAGAAGAAGCTGTAGAACTAGCCAATACCTTGACAGATGAATTAGTTAGTACTCGAGAAGAGGATCAAAGAAGGAACCTAACCCAGAAGCTCACACAAGAATTCCGTTCTGGGAATTACAACCGTAGGAATATGGGTTCTACCTCTGTACCTTTCTGCAAAGTCTGCAAGAAAAAGCATTCGGGAAAATGCTTCGCTCTTTGCAATTATTGCAAGATGCCAGGGCACAAGAAAGAAAATTGCAGGAAGAAATCCAGTAATGGACTATGCTACAACTGTGGAGAAAAAGGTCATATCAGGCCAAATTGTCCAAAACTAACCCCAGCTGTAAACAACAAGAATACTAAAAATGCTAGAGCATTTGTTTTGACTGCAGATGAAGCCAAGATGATTCCAGATGTCATAGCTGGTACGTTTTTAGTTAATGATATTTTTGCTAAAGTATTATTTGACTCTGGTGCAAACCAAAGTTTTATTGATACATCATTTTGCAAATTTCTAAATCAGTCATTAACTAAACTACCACAAGAATGCTTAGTAGAAACAGCTAATGGAGAAACCGTTAGGATTTCTGAAATCTTGCAGGGAGCAAGAATAGAAATTTTAAACCAAAAGTTTATTGCAAACCTCTATCCCATGAATCTGGCAGGATTCGATGTTGTTTTAGGAATGGATTGGTTAATAGCCAATAAAGCCAGTATTCTATGTGATCAAAAGTCAATTCAAGTAAATTCACCAAAAGGTAAAACGATCACAATTAAAGGAGATAAACCATCTAGAACTACAAAATTCATCTCTGTGATGAAAACTGCAAGCTATATAAGAAAAGGTTCTATAGTGTATATAATTTCCATAATCACTAACACTAAAGGAAAAGATTTAAAAGATATTCCAGTAGTATCTCAGTTTTCAGAAGTATTTCCAGAAGAATTGCCAGGGCAACCTCCAGATAGGGAAGTTGAATTCAGAATCCATTTAATACCAGGAACATCACCGATTGCCAAAGCACCTTACCGTTTGGCACCTGCAGAAATGCAAGAGTTAAAGAAACAATTAGACGAATTGTTGGAGAAAGGATTTATACAACCAAGTTCGTCGCCATGGGGAGCGCCGATACTGTTTGTTAAAAAGAAGGACGGATCAATGCGTATGTGCATTGATTACCGTGAATTAAACAAAGTCACGATTAAGAATCGGTACCCATTACCGAGAATCGATGATCTGTTTGATCAACTACAAGGAGCTCGATTTTTCTCTAAAATTGATTTAACGTCAGGATATCATTAATTAAAGATACAGGAAGAGGACATTCCTAAAACCGCTTTTAGAACAAGGTATGGCCATTATGAATTTACTGTCATGCCATTTGGTTTAACCAATGCCCCAGCTGCATTTATGGACATGATGAACCGAATATGTAAGCCATATTCGGATAAATTCATAATTGTCTTTATAAATGATATTCTAATTTACTCTAAGAGTAAAGAGGATCATGCAAAGCATTTGAATACACTTTTGAGTCTGTTAAGAAAAGAAAAACTTTATGCTAAGTTTTCTAAGTGCGAATTTTGGTTAGAATAGGTACAATTTCTTGGACATTTAGTAAATCATGAAGGAATTCATGTAGATCCAACAAATATTGATGCAATTACTAAATGGAAAACCCCTGAGTCACCAACCGAGGTTAGAAGTTTCTTAGGATTGGCCGGTTACTATAGAAGATTTATTCAAGATTTTTCTAGAATAGCCATTCCCTTAACTAAGTTAACCTGTAAATCTGTTAAGTTTGAATGGGGATTCAAACAAGAAGAAGCATTTAGAATCCTTAAGCAAAGATTAACCCATACACCTATACTAGCGTTACCAGAAGGAACTGAAGACTTTGTAGTCTATTGTGACGCTTCTAAGTTAGGTTATGGATGCGTATTAATGCAACGTCAAAAGGTTATAGCTTACGCATCTAGACAACTTAAGAATCATGAAGAGAATTATTCAACCCATGATTTAGAGTTAGGAGCTATAATTTTTTCTCTTAAAATTTGGAAACATTACCTTTATGGCAGTAAGTTTACCATATTCACTGATCATAAGAGTTTAAGGTATATTTTCAAACAAAAGGAGTTGAATATGAGACAAAGACGCTGGATGGAGATGCTTAGTGATTATGATTGTGATATCCAGTATCATGAAGGAAGAGCAAATGTAGTAGCAGATGCTTTAAGCTAAAAGTATCATGAAAAGACAAAAAGGGTACGTTCTCTTAAATTAAATCTGCAAATAGATTTAAATGATCAAATAAGAGAAGCACAAGAATCAGTAATCAAGGATGATTCTGAAAAATTAAAAGGTATGCTGAAAGAATTAAAACAAGGAACAGATGGAATTTGGAGATTCCATGAAAAGAGAATGTGGATACCTAAATTAGGAAACCTACGTCGTCGTATACTAGAAGAGGGCCATAAGTCTAAATATACGATGCATCCAGGGAGTGATAAAATGTACCAGGATTTAAGGAAAAATTTCTGGTGGATAGGAATGAAGAAGGACATAGCAGCCTATATTTCTAAATGTTTAACCTGTTCACAAGTTAAGGCTGAACACCAGAAGCCCTCAGGTTTATTGCAACAATTAGAAATGCCAGTGTGGAAATGGGAATTAATAACAATGGATTTTGTTACTAAATTACCCAAAACTAAGAAAGGAAATGATACAATCTGGGTGATTGTAGATAGGCTAACCAAGTCAGCTCATTTCCTACCAATGAAAGAAACATTCAGTATGGAACAGTTAGCCAAATTATATGTAAATGAAATTGTTTCTTTACATGGAATTCCTTTATCAATTGTTTCTGATAGGGATAGCCGATTTACCTCTCATTTTTGGTCAAGTTTCTAAAAGGCAATGGGAACCAAGTTAAATCTAAGCACAGCTTATCATCCTCAAACGGACGGACAAAGCGAAAGAACAATTCAAACGATGGAAGATATGCTTAGAGCTTGTGTAATTGATTTTGGAGGTAATTGGGATGATCACTTACCTTTAATAGAATTTTCTTACAACAATAGTTAACACACAAGTATCAATGCTGCACCATTCGAAGCACTTTATGTACGAAAATGCCGAATCCCAGTCTGTTGGGCAGAAATTGGGGAAAAGCAACTATCTGGACCTGAGATAGTACAAGAAACAACTGACAAGATTATTCAAGTCAAGGAACGACTGAAAACAGCACGTGATCGACATAAGAGCTATGCCGATAACCGACGCAACCTGTTAGAATTTCAAGTAGGGGATAAAGTATTATTAAAGGTCTCTCCTTGGAAAGGAGTAGTAAGATTCATCAAAAGAGGGAAGCTAAGTCCCAGGTATATTGGACCTTTTGAGATTATTAGAAGAATAGGACCTGTAGCCTATCAGCTACAACTGCCAGAGGAAATGGCACGGATACATGATGTGTTTCATGTATCTAATCTCAAAAAGTGTTTAGCTGATGAATCACTGATAGTACCTCTTAAGGATATAGAGGTAAATGAACAACTCAAGTTTGTAGAAGAGCCTCTGCAAATTGAAGACAGGAAAGTCAAAAATCTCAAGCACAAGAGATTAGTTCTGGTCAAAGTAAAACGGAACTCCAAAAGAGGACCTGAGTACACATGGGAACTTGAATCTGAAATGCAAAGGAAATATCCACATTTGTTCTAGTAGATCTCGAGGACGAGCTCTAAAACAAGGTGGGGAGAATGTAACAACCCTCGGTAAAACCGACACTCTCATAATATTTCTGACACCCTATTATATCTTAAAATATCCTTATATGTCTTTAAATACCCCCGTATGTGAAAACCGAGCCGAAATGTGTTATAACATATAAAATAAAATATAAAATCTGATTATTAAGTTGAGGCGGGCCGCGTAGACCCACCCCAACCATTTACGCGGGCGGTATCGAGGTGGATACCAGATTCCTTGGAGTTCCTTTAGTTCAAACGGGCCGCGTAAGACCCCGTTTAAGTTAACGCGGGCTGCGAGAGATCAACAACGCAGAGACACCCTGAGCTGACACGTGTCGACATCGTGGCGGGTCTAGATCATGACCGGGACAAGCTAGTCAGTTGACCAGGTTTGACGCGGGCCGCGTAGCCCTAAGGCTACTCTTACGCGGGCCGCCTAAGAACCAGTTTCAGCAACTATATAAGCAGGCATCGGGTTTCAGTATTCCTCGTTCATTTCTCAATTCTCAATCACAATTTCTGTAGTAGAGTTATTATACGCGGGTATTATATCCCCCTAATTAGCGAGATTCTGCTCCGTTGTAAGTATTATAACCCCAGTTTCGTAACAGATACGCTGCCCGATTGATTTAGGGTTCCGTAACAACTGTCATGGTTCTGCCTGACGTAGTTGTTGGAATGCCGTCTCTGGGAGGGTATCATTAATATTTTCAAAGGGTTATGATACTAACCAATGTACATTTGTATAAATTATAGATTATATCCAGGAAACCCTTACGCGAAGTCTAAGATAGCAAAGTGAGTTTATCTTCTTTTTGTTAACCTTTTTGGAATATTTTACAAAACCTTAATTGTTTTACAATATGATTAAGCGGTGATTGAGTCTTTGTAGTTCTTCAATTACTGCCGGTATGTTGGGGTTTTGTATACAAAATGTACTACGCTGTGAGTAGTAAGTCGGGATGACAATACGTTACCATTGGACAATGAGTTAGCCAATGTGTAATATGACTCACAAGTCAGTGGATTGACAGTACTAATGGAGTAATTGTGTAGATATAAACATTGTAATCGCTCTCAATACTGTTCACTGTGACTTTTATTTAAACTTGATTAAACTGGGATTCACTCACCAGTATTTTCCACTGACAAATGTTTTTAAAACGCGTTTCAGGTAACCCAATGTGACAGCCAATTAGTAAAAAGCCAGCTGGAGAGCACTAAAGGCTTGGGAAAATGTGGCTATAAAAGTTACCTAATAAACTGTTGGTGCATGCGTCTGTCGACTTCGTCTTGTATCGAGTCTTGTACTTAGAGTTGTTAGATCGGAGCACATTGTATGAGAATATAGAAGCTTTAGGGCTTGAATAGGGTAATTCCGCTTGAAAGTGACATTTCCACTTTCAAACGAAATTAACTTTGTTAATTTCGTTTGAAATGGTACATGACACATTCAAACGAAATTACCACACCTATAAATACCTTGAGTGCCATTTCATTTGTAACTTTTCGGTCAGTGTAACGAAGTGCTGCCGAAGTGTTGTCATATTGTAAATTGTTATCAAATCAATCATACAACAGTTAAAAGAGTAAATCTAGCTGAATTGACCTCTACATGTTTGTTTCCGCCTTTCGTGTTGAGCAAAACTCTTCTGATCGACTCATTCGGGTCTGAAAACGATCCTACAAGTGGTATCAGAGCTAAGGAGGAAGAGTTCATACCAATTCAGTTGCAAATTCTGTTTTTCTACACCTTCTTTCAAAATTAAACAAGTTTTCATGGTTAAAATCGGCTAATCTTTTCACAATGTGTGCGTAACTGTGTTTTAACAAACCCTTGAGAGTTTCAGATCTGAAAACTGATTAAAACTTGTTCAATTGGACAAAATTTGGACCGAAAGGATGACATCATGCTGATTTCGTTTGAGATGTTCTTGTTGATTTCGCTTGAGAGTGCATGTTAAGGCTGATTTCGTTTGAAGATGTCTGATAATTTCGTTTGAGATTGGATGTTTTACCTGATTCCGTTTGAGTTTACATGTTGATTTCGTTTGAAGGCAGTGATTTCATTTGAGTATCTCATTTGAAAGTGGTAATCCCGTTTCAAATTGTTATTTCGTTTGAACACTCATACAGATTTAACAATTCCGTTTGAAAAGTTGTTATTTCAAACGATTTTAGGTATTTTGTTTGAGGGAGTATTCTGTTCTTATAATCGGTCCAATCAAGTTAATTGGTTCTCTGAACTATCACGTGGTTCTAGTGAGGTTTAATTGTTTCAATTCGAGTGGTCCAATGGGAATTGAGTAGTTATCACAATTGTCGGTCATCTTTAATTGAAGATTAGTTCATAGTTGAGGCCCAATCAGGTTTGAAGTAAACTTCACTGTTGTCAGTTGAGTGTTACTTGAGGACAAATTAGATTAAATTGGATATTCGGTTGGCCCATGTGCTTTTGGTTAAAAGTAATTTAGTACAGCCAATTAATGTTGTTGTCGGGTTAGTGGAATTTGAGGTCCAATTAAATTTGATTTGAATTGGTAATTGTTGTCGGCCCAATTATCAATCGATTAAAGAGCTGCAGCCCATGTTATTTCATATCGTGAAGGTTCAATAAAAGTTGATTATGAATTGTTGAAAGCCCATGTGAAAAACTATCTGGCCCATTCATTCAGTTTGCGGAATACATTAAACGAGTCTACGAATCTTCGACACGAGTCCTAGATTGATTCAACCGTCACACACATTCACATATTCAGTTTATTTAAACTGATCATTTGTTTTTGTGTCTACAGGTGTTTCACGAGGTGAATCATTTCGTTTGAAAGGTTGTTTTTGTGAACATTTGAAAAACCAAAACATGGAAGAGGAATTTTACAACGCATTCGCTACTTCGGTTACCCCGATCACTCTTGCATAGAACACAATGCTGGAAAATGAAACGGGGACTATGAAAAAACCGCCTAAACTCATGAACATCGAGGAGTACAAAGGTTGGGAAGGTCGTTTTGAGAACTGGGTACAAGCCACTTACTTAGATGCTTGGGAATGTGTCGAGACGAAATATGTTCGACCGATGAATGATGACGAAGAGATTATTGCAATCAAAGATCTAAGTGCCGATAACAGAAAGAAATACAAAGATGAGAAAATGATGTTAAGTTTCCTACAACAAGCTGTGAAAGAAGATATCTTGGTTCTCTTGCAACATAATGGAACTTCTTATTCTATCTGGAAAGCATTAAAATCGAAGTTTCATGGAAGCCAAGAGATGGTCAAGAACAAAAAATCGCTTTTAAAGAAAGAATTTGATCTGTTTCGCGGGTTAAAGAATGAAAGCACAAAGCAAATCATTGAAAGATACTGCAATTTGTTAGCCAACATGAGGAGATTGAGCATCGAGAAAGACAATGAAGAGTTGATCGAAAAGTTGGCTGATGCATTACCATATGAGACTTGGGGTACATATCTCATGATGTTGAGGAACAAGAAAGGTTTCAGCAATCTGACACTGAGTAAATTCATTGAAAAGATTGAGGCTCAGGAGATGGAACAGAGAAAGGTTTTAAGAATGAAAGATTTTGACGGTGAACAAGACATCGGGCTTTACTACAAAGGTGGTGTCAGTGATAAAACCACCAACATGTCACCAAAGATTGAAACAGCATTCAATGCAAAGAGTTCATCTGGAATTTCTTCCAAAGGATCAAACAGCAACACAAGTTTTTCATCATATCCATCATTTGATCCGAACATTTCAACAACCAAGATTGGCAAGAAGCTACAGTGCAACATTGTATTAAATCTGGAGAATGATGAAGATTATTCAGCAGAAGTTGCTAAGAGTCATATGTCTTTGTTGGGAACTGTATTGGAATCATATGGTAGTTTTGTGGCAGGTCGGATCGGGAATCCAATGTTGACAAAAGAGGATTACGATCAGATTGACGCTGAGGAAATGGAATTGATGGATATTAAATGGTGTTTGGCAAGTGTGTTGAGACGAGCTGAGAAATTTAAGCAGATCACAGGAAGAGATGACTTACGTGAAGCTAATGTTTCTACTTTAGGTTTTGATAAATCTAAAGTCACTTGTTTTCGTTACAGGGAAAAAGGACACTTCAAGAGGGAGTGCAAAAACCGTGAAGCAAGTGGAGCTCAAAATCCATTAAACAACAACAATGATTACTACCGGAAGGCCGTTTATCATCAAGTTGCTCAGCAACAACATGAACCACAAGTGGCACATGGTAGGAAAGTAATCGAGGAATCTTCAAAAAGAGCTTGTATGGTAAATCAGGATGACAAAAAGCCAACGGAAGAATTCAGTTGGGACAAATATATCTCAGCTGATAGTAAAGCATGCCTGATTAACCAAGATGATGAAAAGTTACCGGAAGGATTTAACTGGGAAGGTTTTAGTTGGGATGATTATGATCCAAACAAAGATTCAAATCACAAAGCGTATGTTGCTCGTGTTGAAGAGGATAGTGATGATGATCGTGAGTATCATGCAAGAAGATTGGCAGCTGATTTGAAATTGATAACAGAAAGTGATAGTGAAGATGAAAAAGCCAAAAAGAAAAAGAAAAAGGTCAAAACACCGGTCAGTAGTGATGACGAAGCTGTTCCAGTGATAAGGAAAAAGGTGGATATTCCAAAGTTCAAGGTTGATGAAGAAGTAAATGCTAAAAAGATTCCGGTGATTTGTGAAAATTGTGAGATTATCAAGAAGAAAAACAGTGAACTGATTAACAACATAAATCATTTGAAGGAATCTTACGATGTTCTGAATAAAGCCATGAATCAATATAATAAATCAAATGAAGAACAAGCAACAGCAATGAAGAAACTTCAAGGAGCTTTCATGATAAAGCAGAAAGTTGTGAACAATTACATTGAGAAGTGTGCTGTTCTAGAACAGAAACTTGAAACTCAAAGAATTGAAACAGAAAGAGTAAATCGTTTGTTGAAAAGTTACTCATGTACTTCTTATGTCATTGACAGGATTTATCCAACTGTTGAGGGCATGAAGGCATTTGAAGATGATGAAGTAACTGAAGAACAAAAAGTTTCTGAAGAAAAGACTTCTGAAAAGAAAAAGGAAAAGAAGAAGGATACTTAAGTGAATGATTCTGGTAAGAAACAAGGTTTCAGTTACAACAAGTGTCCACCCCCGCTTGAAAATGGATATTCCCCGAGAAATCCAAATTCAGAAAGAGTCGAAAAGGCAACAAATTTACAGTGGGAGTCAGAGTCTACAGTTAATTTGCCAGATAATATTGATGTCACGTTTACGTCATCTGACACTGATCATGAGTCCGAGTTAATAAAGAAAGTGGTCGATCAGGTGTTGGATAAAGATGAATCTGAGGAGTCAAAGTCGGAGTCTATGTCAGAGTCAAAGTCTGAGTCCAGCATTCCGAGTCAAACCGTCAAACAGGGCAAAAGGGTTTATAATAAAGAATTCCTGTTATCAAAATCTAATTTGAATGAAGAAACATTCAATGTTGCATATACATTGAATGATTCCGACAAATTATTTTCTGATGAGGAATTTCCAATAAGAGGTGTTAAACCAGATATGATTAAAAAGGTTTTCAAACTAACAGAAATTAATATTTCTGAAATAAAAGATGTAAATCTTAATGATAAACCTAATCCTTACACCTCAAGATATCAACAACGTTTAAACAAGAAAAAGGGTTACAGTTCTGGTTCTGGTTATCGAAAGAAACCAAACCATAACGGTAATTTCAAAAAGAAAGGTCTTGGATTTATTCCACCAGAAAATCATAAAAATGAAAAATATGTTCGAGATTTTAAATCAAAAATGATATTTATTTCAGGTACAACTACTGAAGAAGAAAAAAAAATGTGTTCAGAAAGCAGTCGAACAGAGAATTCCTTGCGAAGAAGCAAGAAGAGAAGCAGACTGTTGATCCAATGAAAGAAACGAGAACCTGTTTCCAATGCAACACTGTTGGACATATTGCCAAAGATTGTTCCAAGGCAATAAAATCAAAACAGGGAGTTTCTCGTAAACTGAAAGATAAAGAGGTTGAGTTTGAACCACCAATTGATAGAACTAAACTTTTAAAAAAATCAATTTTTGAGAATGGTGAATGTTTAAACAGGTTTTACAAGAAAAAGGGAAACCTTGACAACCAAAAATGGGTTGTTAAGAAGTCTGTTGATAGTTCAAGCAATGTTTCTGATTTGTCAAAATCAGAGGAGCTAACTTCTGGCGATGAATCTGATTCCACAAAGTCAGAGGAGCCACAGGTTGAGATTAAATGTGAAAATTCAGTTCCTCCAATGGATGATGTCAATTTTCCACCATTGAAGGCTGAAAACTTTAAACAAAAAGTTGGTAAAATTGAAATTTCAAATCAATTTTTCTCAGAAAAGAAAGAGTTTGATATTGAGAAAGCATTTAATTCTACTGTTCATAATATTTTTGGAAAAATGGTTGACAGGAAGGTCAAGGGAGTCAAGGAATTTTACGAGAAGAAAACAAAGAAGCAAGGTAAAGTATCATCCCTGGTTTGTGACTGGGATGGTACCTACTACGAACAGTAAAATTCTGGACTTGCCGGAGCTCCCAAGTTGGTAATCGTGGAGCATGAATCGGCATCATTCTTATATTGTTTGTTTGAGAAATTGAAAATTGGTCAAAAGTATGACTTGCCGGAACTCCCAGGTTGGTAAGTGAGGAGTAGGAATCGGCATTCTGAGAATTCAACCTACATGTGATATTGGTTGGTAAGCCATGAGGTTGAAAAAGAGGTTGTGATTTTATAAGTTGGTTAATCAAGGTCATTAGGTTGAACTTGATTGGACCATTCTTACAAGTGGTTGAAAGATAATGTGATGAACCAAACCCCTAATCTACAAGTGGTTTTATAAAATCAACAAAACTTATTTTCCGGAAAAACCATTTGATTAAAACAAACTTAAGTGTTTTGAAATCATAATGGGAAAATAGTTTGTTGTGAGGGGGAGTTCTGATTGTTTATGCCAAGTGGATGGCGAATTGAAGCGATTCGATATCGGTTGTCAACTTAGTTGTATAGTTTGTTTTCAAATTTCCTAAAATGTGTTTGCATTTTAGGGGGAGTAAGAATTTTAGAAAATTCAAAAACATTTGAAAATTTGAAAAAGACAAAAACATGATAAAATGAAAAATGAGTTTTTGTGTTAAAGAAGAGGAAATGATAGTACATCAGTGGATGATCACAACATGCTAAAGAAATGTAAAGAATAAATGTGATAAAGGGTCTCACTGATGATGTGCCAGTAGGTTTTTGCACATTTAGTAGATTGTGACGAGATATAAACCTAAATTTCAAACTTGCTTATATCGTGGGTAACATCTCTCGGATATATGGGTAACCCCCGAAATCTTGTTTGAAAGGTCCCTCTTTCTGAAATACTAGGTCTTTATGCTCAGTGATATCTGGGGTATTATCCCGGGACTTCTGATAATGCGGAAGCAATGGCCTAGTCCCCGGAGAATACTTTACTACTTGCTTGAAATATAGCGCCGCCCTCAGCATAAAATGATGAGACAATAAAATTGCTAATCAATGTTGTTGTAAAAAGATCCTCTAAAGGGGACACACCAAAAGTCGAAGCCGTCATCTCTCTGCTGAACGGAAGTTCTGACCTGAGCTCTCACGGTTTTCGCAATTAACCCCTTACAGATATCATCTGTGGTATACTCACCTGTAAGACTGAATATTGGGATCTGGATACGGGAGTATATTCTGAGGTGGGACACGCGATTAAGTTTAAGTGATTAAGACATTAATCTCGTATCTCGAAGCAATTGAACTTTGTGTGAGAATTTAAGTGGATCAGTATACTGACAATCTAAGTGAATCGTTTAGAACTTAAAATGTTTAAAGCTTAACGGTGTTGGTGATTTGTCTCAAAAACTGATATGATCCTCTTACACAAACTCACAAAAATATTGTCTGTAAATATTTCTTTTCTGCATTTCATTACATTGAAAAATCCAAAAAGATTTTAGTGTGTTTTAGCATAAATTTTGTAAAATACAAAAAGATTTTCGACAACTGGTGTTGGAGAGCTAATTTTCAAAATTCCGAGTGCTAGACATGATGAACAAATGGTTTGGGAGAGTGTGTTGTTTTGATAAGAAAAACGATATTTCTTCAAGTGGTTCATCAAAGATTAACGTTGTAAAATTATTCTTTGATTATATAATTCCTGCAAGTGGTTCATTAGATGGTGAGATTGTTTTTACAAGTTATCATCAGAAAATTTATTGTTGGGTAGAGAATGTGCAGGAAAAGAGCTAGGTGATCTTGGATAGATGATAGAGAGCCAGGTTCCGATACCTGAGGACTTTGTGATTTTAACAAGCCAGGCTGCGATCCCAGCATATCGAAAGGGGGAGTCTGAAGACACCTAAAGGAGGGAGTGTGTTGGTGCTGGTGAAAAGAGAAGAGAGATTTGAGGATGCTTACAGCGTCAGATATTTCAAAGAGTTCAAAAGGACTGATAAAGAATGAAGATGCGAAGACTCGACACTGAAGACTCGTCAACATTCGAGGGGGAGTCTGTTGGTGCATGCGTCTGTCGACTTCGTCTTGTATCGAGTCTTGTACTTAGAGTTGTTAGATCAGAGCACATTGTACGAGAATATAGGAGATTTAGGGCTTGAATAGGGTAATTCCGCTTGAAAGTGACATTGCCAGTTTCAAACGAAATTAACTTTGTTAATTTCGTTTGAAATGGTACATGACACATTCAAACGAAATTACCACACCTAAAAATACCTTGAGTGCCATTTCATTTGTAACTTTCCGGTCAGTGTAACGAAGTGCTGCCGAAGTGTTGTCATATTGTAAATTGTTATCAAATCAATCATACAACAGTTAAAAGAGTAAATCTAGCTGAATTGACCTCTACACGTCTGTTTCCGCCTTTCGTGTTGAGCAAAACTCTTCTGATCGACTCGTTCGGGTCTGAAAACGATCCTACATAAACGATGTTTTAAATTCAATAAAAATAGGGTTTATCCCTATAAATGTATTGTAATAAGAAACTTGGGTTTTACCCATGTGATGATTAATATTAAATGAGGTGGTTTTACTCTGATAAACATTTCCTAACTACGGTCCTGATGAAATTTCCGCTGCAAGATTAAATAGCTGATACCAACGAAACTCTGAGATCGCGTCCGCCCGTTCCCGGGATAGATAAGGGATCGGGGGTTGCGACACGTATAGACAAGAATTATACAAATTAATTTCAAAGGGCTTACCTCAGTCATTTTGGTCTTAAATTTACGTATGTTTTGATTTGGGGTTGTAGCATGATTAATGGGGGTCTTGAGTTGCAATAACTCAATGACTATATTTTTCTGTTGCAATTTCAATTTGAAACATTGATTAATGTTTTAACTTGGCCAAACTTACTTACACTTATCACAAATGATCACTCGGCCAAGTGGGAGAATGTTAGAAATAACCTGTTGATGTGGTCTTACGGATCATTTGGTAACATTACCAATATGACATAACTAGTCCCCGACAATTACTTGATGGTAGTAATTGTAATTATTGATTAGTTTAAGGGGAAATTATGATTTCCCTTTAGGTACCTTTAATAGAGAATGTAAAGAGTTTTCATAACCGATTACTATTCATGATCATCTTTCATTTTGATGTTAAATATATATTGATCATAATAGATGAATAACTCGATGAAGAACACCAATACTAAAATACTAAAAATTCTTTCTAAGTTGATCCATCAACCTAAGGTACCATAACGGGAATCATGACCTTATCTTCGTCTTCAAAGATGACCACTCCCACAAGTAAGTGTCTCTAACTTGGTATCTATATTTATGTTATGATTGAATAAACATGATTAGGGTTCTTTATTTTTGACCCATGTTTATAGATATAATCAACATTTTCATCTTACCCCCCCCCCCCATTGTAACCGTCCCCTAAGGGGACCCCACACCCAAAATCATCTAGATATCATATCTTTCCTAAATCTCCTTCTTGGAATTGTGAAGATTATGTTGGTACTTAACATGGCACATTATCCATTGGGTATAAAATTTAGAGGTTATAAGAATCACTTAATCTCTTCATCATCACCATCACAAAGCTCTCTCTCTCCCCCTAAACAAGCTTCGGCCGAACACCCAAGCACACACACTCACCATTTTCGATTCTTGTTCAAGCTTTCCAAGTGTACAACAAGGTGTTACAAGGTGAATAAGGAAGTGTGGAACTCACGGATCATCAAGGACCTCTCTCGTGTGCTTTTATCCACTCATTTTCTCTAGTGTTTCTTCCCTAGCTTAAAAGCTAGTAGTAAGCTTCTTTGATCCTCATTTACTTCATGTTTATGGTGGTTAATAGTTATGTTATGATGAAATCTCAAGAACACTAAAAGATCATAAACATAAGTCTTGTAACATAAGCTTAAAAATGAAGAAACAAGATGAAATAATAGTAGTATGATGTTGTTTGAATGTGTTGATGATCTCTTGATGGTTACTAGTAATATGATGGTTAGTCATCATATGAGACTTGTTAAGTTATGATTAAAAACATGGCTTAACAAGTTAGGGATGATTATGTTTACATGAAATAATCATCCACTAGTGAAGACATGAACTTGAAAGTAGGATGATTTTTCTTGAAAAATAATAAACCAAGTAAACTAGTAATATTGTAAATCCAAGTCTTGAGAATGGTTTTTCCTAAATAAACCAAGATTAAAAGATGATATTTGAAAGATTAGGATTTTTATTAAAACTACACTATTTTAGTAACAAAATAAGTGTAGAAATATTGTTGGAACAAGAAAATATTGTAAGCAAATGTTTTTGCAAAATATGATCACAAGTTGTGAACATCTAAAAATCCCGAGAATGAGATTTTAACAAAAGTAAACACACTTTAGAGGGTAACTAAACCCACAAACACCCCACTAAGTTACTACGCGTTTTTATGAAAAACCAAGTTCATGTTGTTATATAAAACGCATTGTTTTTGCACTTGAAGGATGTAATATTGTTTAGTGACTTGTTGTTGATTGATTGAATGATTTCCAAAAAGAAAATGATATGCTAATAAGCATGGACATCTCCGTTTACAAAGGAAACTCTGGCAAAATTTTGTAAAATTCCAACACTTAGAAAATATTTTTCTAACAAATGTTACAAGTATATTTTACAATTTGTGTTTCGAATATAAACTTCGCCATGGGTTTTGTCACAAAAATACAAAGTATCGGAGGTTGGTTTTATAAATAAAAATGGATAAATATATAATTAGAATATATATTTTATACTAAGACACTTGTGTGAATATTTGTATATTTTGTGAACTAGTTATATTATTTTAGGGTAAAATAATATAACTTAACAAAATACCATAACAATTACAACTCCAAAATAATACCAAAAATCACACGGAACAAGTATTTAAGTTACACACTTGGTATGGTAAAACCAAACGCGAAAACGTAACTTACGATGATATTTGAAAGATTAGGATTTTTATTAAAACCAAACAAGTATTTCATGGGAATGTTGGGAACCAAGCTGGGAACCGGGGAGCAAACAATTCTCAAGGTGGTAATGGTAACGGTCAAGGACCGGGATGTTTTAACTGCGGAGAGATCGGGCACTTCAAGCGCGAATGCCCAAAACTCAATCAAGCTCGTGGAAGGGTATTCAACATTGGAGCAAGGGAAGCACGCCAGGACCCGAATGTTGTCACTGGTACGTTCCCTATTAATCAACGCTTTGCATCTGTACTATTTGACACTGGTGCCGACTATAGTTTTGTATCGCTAGAATTTAAGAAAATGCTTGGGTTAACTGCTAGTAAATTAGACGTTCCGTACTCAATTGAACTGGCTAATGGAAAGCTAGTAGAAACAAATGAAGTCATCAGAGGATGTGTAATAGAGTTGGGAGAACACGAGTTTACACTGGATCTACTGCCAGTCGAGTTGGGAAGCTTCGACGTGGCAGTAGGGATGGATTGGTTGTCAAGTAACAAGGTCGAGATTGTATGTCACGAGAAGACCATTCGCATCCCAATGGTGGATGGAGAAATAATTGTGGTACACGGGGAGAAGCACGATACGCCCCTGAGAATCATTAGTTGCTTGAAGGCTAGAAAATGTTTGAAGAAGGGATGTGTTGCCTTCTTGGCACACATCGTGGATAAAGAAGTAGCTGAGCCGAGGCTAGAAGATATTCCAGTCGTCAAGGAGTATCCTGAAATCTTTCCAGAAGACTTGCCAGGATTGCCGCCACAAAGACAAGTCGAGTTTCATATTGACTTAGTTCCAGGCGCCGCACCTGTGGCTAAGGCACCCTATCGACCTGCACCATCAGAAATGCAGGAGTTGTCGACGCAACTTCAGGAGTTGCTAGACAAGGGATTTATCAGACCAAGCTTCTCGCCTTGGGGAGCTCCAGTTTTGTTCGCTAAAAAGAAGGATGGTAGTTTTCGCATGTGTATCGACTACCGTGAGCTGAACAAATTGACAATCAAGAATAGATATCCTTTGCCAAGGATCGATGACCTGTTCGATCAGCTACAAGGTTCAAGTTTTTACTCAAAGATTGATCTACGATCGGGATATCACCAGTTGAGGATACAAGAGGAAAGTGTTCCAAAGACTGCTTTTAGGACTCGATATGGACATTACGAGTTCCTGGTTATGCCATTTGGACTGACAAACGCACCAGCAGTGCTTATGGATCTAATGAACAGAGTCTGCAAGCCGTACCTGGATAAGTTTGTGATTGTGTTTATTGATGACATTTTGATTTATTCAAAGTCGACAGAAGAGCACGAACAACACTTAAGAGCTATTCTAGAGCTGCTTAAGAGAGAAAAGTTATACGCAAAGTTCTCGAAGTGCGAGTTCTGGCTGCGTGAAGTTTAGTTTCTTGGTCACGTGGTTAACGGAAATGGAATTCATGTGGATCCCACAAAGATCGAGGCGATCAAGAACTGGGAGACTCCTAAGACACCAACCGAGATTCGACAGTTTCTAGGTTTGGCTGGTTATTATCGCAAGTTCATTGAGGATTTCTCAAAAATCCCTCAACCTTTAACCACTCTCACACAGAAAGACAAGAAGTTTGATTGGGGAGACAAACAAGAAGAAGCATTTCAACTGTTGAAAAACAAGCTCTGTGACGCGCCAATCTTATCACTACCCGAAGGCACGGACGACTTCATGGTATATTGTGACGCCTCACGTCAAGGTTTAGGCTGCGTGATGATGCAGCGACAGAAGGTTATAGCATATGCTTCTCGACAGTTGAAGATTCACGAGAAAAATTACACCACACATGATTTGGAATTGGGCGCGGTGGTGTTTGCATTGAAGATCTGGCGACATTACTTATAAGGCACGCGATGTACAATCTTCACTGATCATAAGAGCCTGCAACACATATTTGATCAGAAAGAGCTTAACATGAGACAAAGACGTTGGGTAGAACTATTGAACGATTATGATTGCGAGATCAAGTATCACCCGGGGAAGGCGAATGTGGTCGCCGATGCCCTAAGTCGAAAGGAAAGGATCAAGCCCATAAGGGTAAGGGCTTTGGAAATGATCATACAAACGGACCTCACATTGCGCATTCGTGCCGCGCAAAGAGAAGCTCTTAAAGAAAGGAACCTTGAGAATGAATATCTCCGTGGGATGGAGAAGCAGTTGGTACCAAACGGGGAAGGAACGTTGTGTTTCATGAAACGAATTTGGGTTCCCTTGTTTGGTGGTTTGAGAAATGTTATTTTTGATGAAGCTCACAAGTCACGGTACTCGATCCATCCAGGATCGGATAAAATGTACGAAGATCTAAAGGATTTCTATTGGTGGCCAAGGATGAAAGGCGATGTTACGATGTATGTTGGCAAATGTTTAACTTGCGCCAAGGTAAAGGTTGAATACCAAAAGCCTTCAGGTCTCTTGCAGCAACCTGAAATACCCCAATGGAAATGGGAACAGATTTCTATGGACTTCATAACGAAATTTCCAAGGACGCCCAAGGGCCATGATACGATTTGAGTAATAGTAGATCGTCTAACGAAGTCTGCGCACTTTTTGCCAATCAAGGAAAAAGACAACACGAGTAAACTTGCTGAAATATACATGAGGGGGATTGTTGCACGACATGGAGTGCCTCTCCAAATTATCTCTGATAGAGATGGACGCTTCGTGTTAAGGATTTGGCAATCCTTTCAAGAAGCATTTGGTTCTCAGTTGAATCTGAGTACTGCGTTTCACCCGCAAACAGACGGACAGAGTGAACGGACGATTCAAACATTAGAAGACATGTTGCGAGCATGCGTAATGGATTTAGGTGGAAGTTGGGACACTCACCTACCATTGGTTGAATTTTCATACAACAACAGTTATCATGCAAGCATCCAAGCCGCACCGTTCGAAGCTCTCTATGGACGCAAATGTCGATCACCGGTTTGTTGGGCCGACGCGGGTGATAGACAGTTAGTTGGTCTGGAATTGGTTCAGGAAATGACTGACAAGTTTATACTGTAACATTCCCAAAAATTTTATTTATATAATATATATAAAAACTTATGTTATTAAAAGGATGCATCATGGGTAAGTTGACCAATATAAGGTGTTTTGGCAAACGTAGGAACCATTTTAAGAAAATACATTGTATTTAAACCTACTCCGTTTTTAATGAAACTTAATTCAAAATGTAGATGACATTATTTTCATTCTAAAGACATATTTATTGTTTTATAGAACATCATATTTTAGAAGTTATAAGCGCCAAATGAGTGAAAGCTAAATTAATAATAATAATAATAATAACAATGAAATAATAATAAAAATAAAATCAAAGTATTTGAATTAAGAATACAAAAGTGCACGAGTGTGTGCATTGTGTTTACATTTGAAAGAAATTAACTCATATATGGTAGTATCCTCCATTTTAATAATAAAATAGTTAAACTTAACATATGAAAAATTAGTGTACGTGTATGAATATGGCACATTATACGTGTCCCATGGAGATTCAAAGAAATCCAAATGATTGCGTAGCTAACAAGTGAAGTGCTCAACTATAAATAGAGATAGTTGTAAAGAGTTTTAACTGCTTATACTCCTTCTCTCGATCTCGCTTTTTCTCTCTCTATATATATTTTATTTACCTTATAATAATAATAAAGCCCTGCCCCGTTTTAAGTGTTTTAACCCTTGATCACTGATACCCTGTCCAAGTGACGTAGGGCCCCGTAACATATGTCAAGGCTCTGCCTAAATTCGTTGGGGTTCTGTCTCGTGACGTAGGGATAAAGTGGAATTGGGTTACTATACTTAATGTAAGTACACTATATATTTTATTAAATAGTCCAGGAGCTATACCCAAAATATTCCGACACCCCTAAAATATTTAGAGTACCCCTATATGTCTTAAATTACACCTCGTATACAAAAACCGGTCCCGAATAACCTTTATTTTATAAAAAAAAACAAATAAAATAAGTTTTACCGACCGCTCGCGGGCCGCGAAGACTATGTCTTCGACTTACGCGGGTCGCGACAGCTCAATATCCGGAAAACGCCACAAGCCGCCACGTGTCGATGACTCAGCAACCCTAGCCGCCTTTTCTGGACCTCGCGGGCCGCGTAGCCCTTAGCTACATCTTACGCGGGCCGCGTAAAACTCGAAATCAGTTCCTATAAATAGGAGGCATCGGCTGTCCATTTCAATTCGTTCAGAATTCATTTCTTTCTCTCAATTCTAAAGTGTAGGCATTATACACAGGTATAATACCCCCCCCCCCCTAAATAGCGAAGTTCTGCTCTGTTGTAAGTATTATAACCCCTGGATACGTATTAGATACGCTGCCCGATTGATCTAGGGTTCCGTAACGGCTGTCGTGGTTCTACCCGACGTAGTCGTTGGAATGCCGTCTCGGGGAGGGTATTGCTAATGTTAAAATGGGTTATTATACTAACACGTGTGCTTATGTATAAATTATAGATTGTCACCAGGAAACCCTTACGGAAAATCTAAGACAGCAATGTGAGTTTATCCTCTTTTTGTAAATGCTTTTATATATTTTTACAAAACCTTAAATGTTTTACAATACGATTAAGCAGAGATTGAGTCTTTGTAGTTCTTCAATTACTGTCGGTATGTTGGGATTTTGTATACAAAATTTACTACACTGTGAGTAGTAAGTCGGGATGACAATACGTTACCATTGGACAATGAGTTAGCCAATGTGTAATATGACCCACAAGTCACTGGATTGACAGTACTAATGGAGTAATTGTGTAGATATAAACATTGTAATCGCTCTCAATACTGTTCACTGTGACTTTTTATTTAAACCTGATTAAACTGGGATTCACTCACCAGTATTTCCTGCTGATAAAATGTTTTAAACACGTGTTTCAGGTAACTTAGTGTGAAGCCAATAAAAGCCAGCTGGAGAGCACTAAAGGCTTGGAAAAGTGACAATAAAGTTACCTAAAATAAAATAGATGTTTTTATTAAATAAAATAGGATTTATTCCTATGAAAATGTGTGTACTGCAAACTTGGGTTTTATCCCATGTGTTTAATATTATGAAAATGTGGTATCTTACTCTGATCAAATATTTCCTAACCACGGTCCTGATGAAAATTCCGCTGCCAAATTAGACAATACGCGATACCACCGAAGCTGGCTCGCGGCCGCCCGTTCCCGGGAATTAGGGATCGGGGGTTGTGACAGAAGGTGGTATCAGAGCCTTGCCACTGGTCTAAGCCAAAGAAGTGTTCTGCTGACACTTAAATTTTAAATTCTGTGTTAGGAAATAACTTATGTGATTATGTGTTTTATGTTATTTGACTATTTGTTAGTCTACAGTATGGGTAAGCAAATAATTTCGGATATCTATCGTCAATTAGATAGTTCACCAAATGATAAGGGAACCTCATTTCAACCAAATCCCTCAGGATACTCAGCAGATACTGAGAAAAGAATATTTATTCGTAAGGCACAGTCTGAGAAACCATTTACCACTAAGAAGAGAAGTAGGATTATTAGAAAAAGTCAAGAGAAAATAAAGAAGTCACAACCAAAGGGAGCGATAATTAATAAGGAAATAAATAAATAAACAAACTCAGGAAACAGACAATAACCTACCATGGGAAGATGAATTAGATGGACAATGGGTAAATTTCCATATGTTAGCCACTACAGCAGTAAATGCTAACTTATATTAAATAGTTGAACCGCCAAACCAGTACCAGCACCCATGCCACCTATGAGCTAGAAACTTCGCCCATTAGATAACAACTTAGTAGAGACAGGAGATAGAATAAACCTTACATAAAAGCATGTT
>JARYGA010003316.1:0-61459 GCA_030545235.1 Helianthus tuberosus | reverse complement strand
GCTCGTCTAATAGACCATATGTGACACCTGGGTCACTGCGACCATCAAACAAATACCAAACCAATGAAATATTGTATTTTATACTTGGGATTTGTACAAATATGTGTATCATTTGCACATATCAATTCTTGTTTGATTTCGGGCTCTAAATCGCTTTCTGGAAGGTTATACGCGCACTGATGCGTAAATATAACCAGTTTAATGCAACGAACACTCTGGAATAGTGAAAGAGGCTTCACATACCTTAAATAACCTTTACATAACTTAGAAATAAGTTTTGAAGGCTTTGGTATGACAAAATCAAGTTTAATCGCTTACAGGGACTAAATTCGACAAACTGTGAAAGTATGCCAATTTGAACTATAACAGACATTCCAAAACATGATCATAAGTTAAACATACCATAAATATCCTTTACATAGCTTAGAAATAGGCTTTGAGGGGTTCGGTGTGCTAAAATAAACTTTTGGCTCATTCAGGGACTTAAAGTGTCAAAAAAGTGCACAAGTTTGCACTTTCCTGCATAACATACGTTCTGAATACATCCGGACATCCAAAAATTTATGTAAGCACTAAAATATTTTATTTTAGTGTTTGGCATAAGAAAAATCCATTCGTCGCGCAATTTGGATCGTTTTTCGCGCTTATGCGCATTCCGTCGTAATTAACCGAACATCGCGATCGTACGACCAAACGAACGTTGGTGACCGACCGGATAATATTTAAATCCCTCAAATATTCTGTTATGATTAAAATCTTATTTTAATCTGGTCCGTGTTGAAAAATAAATTAACACGCCTAAAAACGTTTTTTTTTTCAAAGTTTAAGCGCGTACCGTGTGTTTATGCGCAACACAGAGCTTCTACTGCAAAACGCAGACAATGCAGCCAGTCCTGGCAACTGAAATTTATTTCAGTAATATCTTGGCAAGTTTATTTTTATAGAGTAATAAAAATAATTTAGAACGCCATAAACCGGGATTTAAACGCTAGATAAAATACCCGGTACCCAGTTAAATACCCGTTTTAGCCATATGCCAGGAATATGCTAAGGTATATGCTAAGGAATATGCCAGGAATATGCTTGGAATATGCTAGGAATATGCTTGGCATATGCTAGGAATATGCTTGGAATATGCTAGGAATATGCTAGGAATATGCTTGGAATATGCTAGGAATATGCTTTGAATATGCTAGGAAAATTCTATATGGAAGATCCTATAAATACCCAACCCCATTCAACCCAAAACCCACAAAAATCTGATCTAAAAGCTCTAAGTTGAAGCCATTGCTTCATACCTGAGCTACTTGGATCAAGATTAGCTTTCGGGGACCCTTTGTAAGTGTTCCTTCGTTTTTTTATTTGTTTAGCGTAAAAGTCAAACTTTGTTTGACTTTCTGCGTTGACCAGTTTATGGTAAATGCGAAGTTCGTTTGAACTTCATAACGTGAGCGTAATCACGATGGTTATAGTCCGTAGTGACTATACCTACTGATTATCACGTTATCTAGGCTCAGTGACGAGTCGTAGTTTCAGCCAAAATACGTGTTATTGCGTATTTTGTAACCAAACTACTTGTGGGTATCAAAACCGTTTGTTTTGATACCAAACCTGTTTTCTAAACTTAGTTAAGCATGTTTTAACATGCTTAGCTCGTCACTTTTAGTTTAGTGCTTATATAGGGTCGTAAGGTAAGCGATCTAAACAATCGCTTATAATTTCAAACCCGACCCGTTTGGTCGATCATTAGGATCCGACCAAACACATTAGGTGACCATAGTTGTATAGGGAATAACCTTCCGAGGTTATACCTTATGGTCACGTCGTTTAGTTAGTTGTATGATAGGTAGTTTATATGCCTTAGGTAAATTACCAAAATGCCCTTTTTACGCCAAAATTCATTTTAAGCATATGTAACATAACTTTTGGTATCTAAACTGATTTAGCAACAATATTAGACATGTTAAGGCATATTTTACTTATCATAGGGCTAGTTAGGCGTTTCGAACGCGTTTTACGCGAACGACGCGTTAAAGTAGCATAAGCTACCTAAACGAGTCGTAATGGGTCGTAAGCACTTAGGCTAGGTTTCATTTTAGTATGTGGGCTTTGTTAAACCATATTGCATGAGTTTCCATACTCATTTGGTTTACGAACCCTCATTTTATCCAATCCTCCAATTTTAGGTCCGGTATATTAACATAGTTACCTATATTAGGTGCCGTTTGATATCCGTGATCTCTAGCATTGTTTGGTTGTTACTCAAGGACTACTAAGCAATCTCAAGTGAGTACATAGACCCCTCTTTTACTGTTTTCCAAACATTTTGGGGTGAAACACATGTGCCTACTTGTTACTTTCATGCTTTCCTGTTTTCACATCATATACTTGCTATGTTCATTAGTACATTTATAGTACATGATTTCATTGTGTTTTATGCTATGTATGTCCATTGTGTGCATACTTAGTACATTGTTTTACATTACATTTTATGCTATGTAGGCCCATTGTGTGCGTACTTAGTACATTGTTTTACATTACATTTTATGCTATATATGCCCATTGTGTGCATACTTAATACATTGTTTTACATTACATTTTATGCTATGTATGCCCATTGTGTGCGTACTTAGTACATTTGTTATTCATCACATGCTTACATTTTGGTATGACATTTGGTTTGTTTAAATGGGACAATGTACATTCATTAACACCGATCATGCCACTCGGTAGTAGGTAGTGGTACCATAGGACTTGACAACTCCCATTCCTGAAATCCCGGGTTTGTTTGGATTGGAAGGAATGACCGAATCCGAATACATTTCTAGGTGAACCTTAGACTTTGTGCTAGGGTTTATTCTACAGTCGCAAGGCTTGGATGTATGAATTTTCACAATACCGCATAGATGTTTATATCAGTATAGCATGCATTTGTTCCACAAAACATAACTTTGATTTAAACCATGTTTTACTTCAATACCTTGTTTTTGTGCATTTTACATACGGTTTAGTTGATATATTTCACTTACCATACATAAACATTTTGACATTGATATACACAATTCATGATTTACATTAGACATAAACATTTTGACATTGATATACACAATTCATGATTTACATTAGACATAAACATTTAGACATTAATATACACAATTCATGATTTACATTAGACATAGACATTAGACATGGTTTTCACACAAATATTTTGACATTTGATTATACATAAACATTTTACTTTGGTGGTTTGGTTTGAGTAAGTGATTTAAGTAATGAGGCGTGTGTAATATGATACAAGCATGGTGGATACGCCGCTGGTACTTCCTATATATAAGTGCTTGTATGGTATTACATATCGTAGCGTTATTTGAATCATTTCAATTTAGATATATAACATTTTATACAAATAACATACTTTTCACAAGACATTGTTTTGCAAAACAACTTATCTTATACAAACTCATTTTACTTGGTTATTCATTTAACCATACATTATTCTCTTATTTATACATATCATCTGATCTTATTGCTTTTCAAATGATTTACAAGACAAAGCAAATTACAAGGTTCATGACTAAACATTTTCTTAAACATAAGTCATGAATTCTATTTTCACAAAACCTATGTATCTCACAGGCATTTTTATGCTGACGTACCTATTTTCACATGTGTTTCAGGATATGATGCATAGGATTTATCAAGATACACTTAGGCGGACTTGGGCCTTAGTGACAATAAAAGATGCAAGACTAGTTATTTATGTTTTATTTCTTTGATTGTCAAGACATTGTAACTCCTTTAATCCATAAAACAATATTTCAATTTCCATGTGTTATGAAACAATGATTCTGTTACAACACTCCCCGATGTTTCCGCCACGTTTTGTTGTTCCACGTGGTCGGGGTGTGACAGAAAAGTTGGTATTAGAGCTCATGGTTATAGGGAATTAGGTTATTAGTAATGCTTTGACCTAGTCTATAACCTTCCTAGGACCCTAACGCGAGTTTACTTGCGTTTAGTTATAAAACAATACCGTCACCTATCCTAAAGTGACAACCGCAACAAGAACATAAATTTCAAAACCGCTTTGAAAACTAATCATCTGTTCTAGGATGATTGATTACTAGGTTTTGAACCCTCTGTTATATGGTTTTGAACCCCTTTGAATTTTCAAAACCTCATCAAAGTTTGGGTCTTATAGTGTGAACACGCGCAATCTGGAAGAGTGGATGCCTGTACTCTGAGTTTTCTATCTAAGGCTAGAGTGTTCGTACAAATCCACATAATCGGACCAGTCACTCTTACCTGGGAACTCTTGGGGTGAGTGTCCACTTATAGGCTAAAGCATGTCTTCGCGATACATTAATATGACCCGCTTACTTTGATTAGTCACCGTCTCATTTGTTTGCCTTAGGTAACAAACAAATGATCGCAATTTCTATGCGTTGTCATTTTGTTTTATTTACCAATAACATTTCATTTGTTTCCTCCTATATCTTCCTTTTCCTCCAAGGATGTCTCTTCATCGCAACGATGCGCAGATATCCGAGCAGACTGCCAAATTTGCCCAGCGAATAGGCGAAGTAGTCCTGAAGACTGTTGAATTAGCTACTGCCATGTATCGTCTCCAGGATGAAGCCACTCAAGAGTCCCCAAAGGAGACGGAGTCCAAGCCTTCACCTAAACCAAAGAAACGTAAAGCTTCAAAGAATCCCGCAGCGGTTGCACCAAAACAGGCAAGACCTAGCCAAGTGACAGCACCACCAGCCAAGAAACCAATCAAGGAATCAAAGACCATGGATGAACAGACTGGATCCCCTAAGAAGTCAAAGAAGTGAAAGGCTTCTCAGAACTTCGCCGTGGTCGCTCACAATGATCAAGCCATCCCCAACCAACCAGCTCAACCCCCTGCTAGGAAGCCATACAAAGGAACTGCTCCTTTGTGCAAACGATGCAACCGTCATCATTCAAACCTCTTACCCTGCTTCAAATGTACCTACTGTGGACAGTGGGGACATCTGATTAACATATGCCGCTTTGCTATCCAAAACAAAGCTGCTATAAACATTGCTGCTACCCAACCACAAGCCAAACCTGCTCAAGCTCGCTTCCCGCCTGGATCGTGCTACAACTGTGGCAAGATGGGTCATTTCGTGAATAAATGCCCGAAGCTTGCTAAGGCAAATCCAACCCACGGATGAGCAGTTGGCTGTTTAGAAGATGCTGTTGTCTTATGCTTTTGTTTCTTCTATTTACTTGTAATGTGAAACAATCTGTTTTACTTATAAATAAATCGTTGTTCACAATTCTGATGTACAAGTGTAGTTATATGTGTGTATGACTTTTCCCTATGATACCTACATCAAGGAACTATGTTCCTTACAAACTGCTCTTGCAAATTTTCCATTCTTGCGTTTACTCATGATTCCCTTGGAAAATTCTAAGTACTCGTTTCATTCTAATAAACGAAGTACAGAAAATAAAGTGACATTATGAGTAATCATGCTTCTGCACATCTGTGCCTTTGAATCCTTGGTTAGATAACTAAGGGTATTTTCAAATCTCATACCCATTACGTTTTGATTTCTCAACATACATAGTATGAGTGTTTCAAAAACAACCTTCACGATTTCAAAATGTTATTAATACAGTATAATTACTTATATCAACTGCATGATTTCAAAAGCATCAATCATGTTTTCAAAAAAACAAAAAAAACCTTTTACATAATTTCAAAATTCATCTCGCATGATTTTAAAACATTTTTATAAATATACTTACCTAGTACACCTACTTTATGATTTCAAAAGTATTATGCATAAGGTTTCAAAAACATTGAACACTTTTTTTTTAAGAACCCCATGCATAGTTTTCAAAAATATTTTCCACATACATTGACTTAACTTTCAAATTCTGCTTCATATGTCACCTTGACATATCTAGCATCTCAACTTCATAAGCATTTTTACTTCATGTTTTGACTTAAGCACATCCAGAGCAAGGTTTCAAAACAGGTTTCAAAACATCTTCAACTTCTAAAATCCATATGGGATCTTTTTATCTCCACAATTAGACCCTTGTGGATGATTATCATACAAATCAGAGTCCTTAATTGGATTCCTTGTGTACCTTAATTCAAACATTTCGGTTCCTTAGAATCAAAATCGAATTTTCTCTTTAAGATCTTTCTATCTTTATAGTTAGATTCTTGGAAATATTTAAAGCATCAATCAAAATCCACTGATTGGATACCTGGTGTGCTTTGAATACATGTGCACAGTTAGCAGAACAAATTAACAAAATGATAACAAATCAAGTTAAACAATTTTGTGGTTATGTGACTATGTGTTTATGCATCTTGTGTTTTCTTTTATGCATTTTTTGTTTTTGTATACTCTCGATATTCGTTATCCCAATCCTCGTAGAATCTTTCATATCTTTATATGAGGGATTCGTAGAGGATATTCAAAAAGGTACTACCTTAAATCCTTATTGGGCTTCTACATGATAGTTAAGACCCTTGGAGTGTATAGTACCACTCCATGATTCATAAGAGACCCTTTTAGTGGTCTAGTAAAAAAGATTGATTCAAAAATCTGGTTAAGAATGACATGTGATGATATAAGCTGAAAAGACTCCTTGGTTGTCTATTAAAATCATTTATTGATTTAATAAAAGGGACCCTATGGTGGTCTAGTCACAATCATCACAGGCTCGTTCATTGTTTTGCTTCCCCTACACATTTTAAGATGCACTACGTGACTATGCAAGGAATTACGTGATTATGGATGCATACATAATTACGAAGTTCAGTGCACGGAAACCACAGTAAGACTTATTATGTGTAAGAACCGATAGTGACAACCATAACGAAATGTGAACAATGTAATAGAGGTACGGTGGACGCACCAATGACGCTTTATATACTTGTATATAAGTATCCCTCTCACATTACAAGCATGATGTTATTGTAAAGTTACTAGAAGTTCAGGACTCTAACCAGTATTGTTTGATCTTTTCAACTTCATGTTTCAAGCTCTCACAAGTTTCCTCTGAATAAATTTCGGGACGAAATTTCCTAAAGTAGGGGAGACTGTGACACCTGGGTCACTGCGACCATCAAACAAATACCAAACCAATGAAATATTGTATTTCATACTTGGGATTTGTACAAATATGTGTATCATTTGCATATATCTATTCTTGTTTGATTTCGGGCTCTAAATCGCTTTCTGGAAGGTTATACGCGCACTGATGCATAAATATAACCAGTTTAATGCAACGAAAACTCCGGAATAGTGAAATAGGCTTCACATATCTTAAATAACCTTTACATAACTTAGAAATAAGTTTTGAAGGCTTTGGTATGACAAAATCAAGTTTAATCGCTTACAGGGACTAAATTCGACAAACTGTGAAAGTATGCCAATTTGAACCATAACAGACATTCCAGAACATGACCATAAGTTAAACATACCATAAATATCCTTTACATAGCTTAGAAATAGGCTTTGAGGGGTTCGGTGTGCTAAAAGAAACTTTTGGCTCATTCAGGGACTAAAAGTGTCAAAAAAGTGCACAACTTTGCACTTTCGCGCATAACATACGTTCTGAATACATCCGGACATCCAAAAATTTATGTAAGCACTAAAATATTTTATTTTAGTGTTTGGCATAAGAAAAATCCATTCGTCGCGCAATTTGGATCGTTTTTCGCGCTTATGCGCATTCCGTCGTAATTAACCGAACATCGCGATCGTACGACCAAACGAACGTTGGTGACCGACCGGATAATATTTAAATCCCACAAATATTCTGTTATGATTAAAATCTTATTTTAATCAGGTCCGTGTTGAAAAATAAATTAAAACGCCTAAAAACGTTATTTTTCAAAGTTTAAGTGCGTACCGTGTGTTTCTGCGCAACACAGTGCTTCTACTGCAAAACGCAGACAACGCAGCCAGTCCTGGCAACTAAAATTTATTTCAGTAATATCTTGACAAGTTTATTTTTCTAGAGTAATAAAAATAATTTAGAACGCCATAAACTGGGATTTAAACGCTAGATAAAATACCCGGTACCCAGTTAAATACCCGTTTTAGTCATATGCCAGGAATATGCTAAGGTATATGCTAAGGAATATGCCAGGAATATGCTTGGAATATGCTAGGAATATGCTTGACATATGCTAGGAATATGCTTGGAATATGCTAGGAATATGCTTGGAATATGCTAGGAATATTCTATATGGAAGATCCTATAAATACCCAACCACATTCAACCCAAAACCCACAAAAATCTGATCTAAAAGCTCTAAGTTGAAGCCATTGCTTCATACCTGAGCTACTTGGATCAAGATTAGCTTTCGGGGACCCTTTGTAAGTGTTCCTTCTTTTTTTTATTCGTTTAGCGTAAAAGTAAAACTTTGTTTGACTTCTGCGTTGACCAGTTTATGGTCAATGCGAAGTTCGTTTGAACTTTATAACGTGAGCGTAATCACGATGGTTATAGTCCCTAGTGACTATACCTACTGATTACCACGTTATCTAGGCAGAGTGATGAGTCGTAGTTTCGGCCAAAATACGTGTTATTGCGTATTGTGTAACCAAACTACTTGTGGGTATCAAAACCGTTTGTTTTGATACCAAACCTATTTTCTAAACTTAGTTAAGCATGTTTTAACATGCTTAGCTCGTCACTTTTAGTTTAGTGCTTATATAGGGTCGTAAGGTAAGCGATCTAAACAATCGCTTATAATTTCAAACCCGACCCGTTTGGTCGATCATTAGGATCCGACCAAACACATTAGGTGACCATAGTTGTATAGGGAATAACCTTCCGAGGTTATACCTTATGGTCACGTCGTTTAGTTAGTTGTATGATAGGTAGTTTATATGCCTTAGGTAAATTACCAAAATGCCCTTTTTACGCCAAAATTCATTTTAAGCATATGTAACATAACTTTTGGTATCTAAACTGATTTAGCAACAATATTAGACATGTTAAGGCATATTTTACTTATCATAGGGCTAGTTAGGCGTTCTGAACACGTTTTACGCGAATGACGCGTTAAAGTAGCATAAGCTACCTAAACGAGTCGTAATGGGTCGTACGCACTTAGGCTAGGTTTCATTTTAGTATGTGGGCTTTGTTAAACCATATTGCATGAATTTCCATACCCATTTGGTTTACGAACCCTCATTCTATCCAATCCTCCGATTTTAGGTCCGGTATATTAACATATCTACCTATATTAGGTGCCGTTTGATATCCTTGATCTCTAGCATTGTTTGGTTGTTACTCAAGGACTACTAAGCAATCTCAAGTGAGTACATAGACCCCTCTTTTATTGTTTTCCAAACATTTTGGGGTGAAACACATGTGCCTACTTGTTACTTTCATGCTTTCCTGTTTTCACATCATATACTTGCTATGTTCATTAGTACATTTATAGTACATGATTTCATTGTGTTTTATGCTATGTATGTCCATTGTGTGCATACTTAGTACATTGTTTTACATTACATTTTATGCTATGTTGGCCCATTGTGTGCGTACTTAGTACATTGTTTTACATTACATTTTATGCTATATATGCCCATTGTGTGCATACTTAGTACATTGTTTTACATTACATTTTATGCTATGTATGCCCATTGTGTGCGTACTTAGTACATTTGTTATTCATCACATGCTTACATTTTGGTATGATATTTCGTTTGTTTAAATGGGACAATGTACATTCATTAACACCGATCATGCCGCTCGGTAGTAGGTAGTGGTACCATAGGACTTGACAACTCCCATTCCTGAAATCCCGGGTTTGTTTGGATTGGAAGGAATGACCGAATCCGAATACATTTCTAGGTGAACCTTAGACTTTGTGCTAGGGTTTATTCTACAGTCGCAAGGCTTGGATGTATGAATTTTCACAATACCGCATAGATGTTTATATTAGTATAGCATGCATTTGTTCCACAAAACATAACTTTGATTTAAACCATGTTTTACTTCAATACCTTGTTTTTGTGCATTTTACATATGGTTTAGTTGATATATTTCACTTACCATACATAAACATTTTGACATTGATATACACAATTCATGATTTACATTAGACATAAACATTTTGACATTGATATACACAATTCATGATTTACATTAGACATAAACATTTAGACATTAATATACACAATTCATGATTTACATTAGACATAGACATTAGACATGGTTTTCACACAAACATTTTGACATTTGATTATACATAAACATTTTACTTTGGTGGTTTGGTTTGAGTAAGTGATTTAAGTCACGAGGCGTGTGTAATATGATACAAGCATGGTGGATACGCCGCTGGTACTTCCTATATATAAGTGCTTGTATGGTATTACATATCGTAGCGTTATTTGAATCATTTCAATTTAGACATATAACATTTTATACAAATAACATACTTTTCACAAGACATTGTTTTGCAAAACAACTTATCTTATACAAACTCATTTTACTTGGTTATTCATTTAACCATACATTATTCTCTTATTTATACATATCATCTGATCTTATTGCTTTTCAAATGATTTACAAGACAAAGCAAATTACAAGGTTCATGACTAAACATTTTCTTAAACATAAGTCATGAATTCTATTTTCACAAAACCTATGTATCTCACAGGCATTTTTATGCTGTCGTACCTATTTTCACATGTGTTTCAGGATATGATGCATAGGATTTATCAAGATACACTTAGGCGGACTTGGGCCTTAGTGACAATAAAAGATGCAAGACTAGTTATTTATGTTTTATATCTTTGATTGTCAAGACATTGTAACACTTTTAATCAATAAAACAATATTTCAATTTCCGTGTGTTATGAAACAACGATTCTGTTACAACACTCCCCGACGTTTCCGCCACGTTTTGTTGTTCCACGTGGTCGGGGTGTGACACCATAGTACGTTGTAGGTAGTCGTGTACACCAGAGGAAACTTTGAGTTACATGCGGATTCGAAGAACGCAAACCTATGAGTTCATGTTCCTCCTTTTTCTTTAACTATTTTTGGTTTTATAACTTCGGGGGTGAAGTACATGTTACAAACTGTTTACAAACGTTTATACGTGGTATGGTTAGCTAAGGAAGGGTACTGCTAGATCATGTGAGTGGTGGGTATGACGCTTAAGACCATCAATCCTCTTTGTAGGACCGAGGGACATGAGTGATAGATCTATTTGGGTGTAGCGAGCCCCACCCATGCATCCGCGGAGTGGACCATGTGGTGACTATGTCTTATTGCCAGAGACAAAGTCTGCTAGGTTTGAGTCTTCCTGCATCACGTCACAAATATTAATGTATTAGCTACACATTAATTGATCTGTTTCCTTGTTGCTTTCATACCGGTTTTCAAGAACATACATACATACTTACAAATGGTTCCAAGGTTTATTCGTGCACACATACTAAACTCATGAACTCGCTCAACTTTTGTTGATGTGTTCAAACTACATGTATTTCAGGGAATTAAGAATGGATCTGGCAGACGTAGAAGTTTACAAGATGTATCTTCAATAAATGATGTCATCCAACATTGAAGGGTTTGGATCATGTATTATATCTTTTATAGGATACATGGTTCAAAGCCTTGTTTTGTTAAGTAGCTTTTGTGAGGTCCAGTAGAGAACTTAAAACAATGGGTTGTTATGTAAACTTGAAATCTTAGTTTGATGTTAAACAATGACGGTTGTATTATTTTGAAAACTATCTATGGATGAACATCTGGTTTTATCATATAGTTATTTGTTATGGTTGAATGCAATGATATTAAGCAAGTCACACCAAATCACGCTTCCGCAAAAGTCAGGGTGTGACAAAAACACAGGTTTGAATGTGTTCAACTAGAACGACCAAAAGTTAGTTTTCACAATTAAAACACGGACGATTGGACGAATGGTTTTATGACACGAATGATTGAATGATGGTTTATAACACGAACGGTTGAACAATGATTTATGACACTAACGATTGAACGCTGGTAACACGAACGATTGAACGATGGTTTATAACACGAACGAATTTAACAATTTTGAACAATTGAAAACACGGACGAATGATTTCAAATGATGTCACTCAACGATGTTTACTAAATGATATAAACCATACAAGTTTTCATACGAGACGATTTACTACTTGGTTTACAAAAGCAAATGTTTTTAGTCAAGATTCATGGCAACGAGGTTTTCTTAAATATATAACCAATTTGTTTGAGTTGGTTAATTACATTGCAATACAAAACACTTTTCAATACACGGTTTTCAATTACCGACTCTAGTAGTCGTACGAGGTATTTCAATATGTACACAAGCCATGAATTTGACACACTCATAAAACCTATGTACTCGCCGACATTTTTATGCTGACTTTATTTTCACATATGTTTCAGGTGCTGTTCTTTGATGATGATTATGATGCATGCTTACATAGGAACGGATGAGGCCTTAGTGACTTAATAACAATGAAAGACAATTTGTTTATGTTTCACTTTTAAATTTCATGACAATGTAATAAGCTAATAATTCAATAAAACATAACTTCAAAATCCATGTGTTCTGAAACAATGATTCTGTTACTCCACTCCCCGACGTTTCCGCCACGGTTTTTGTTGTTTTAACGCGGTCAGGGTGTGACATTTAGAGCTTATGTTTTGCCTGAAACTACCTGCATTCTATACTATGTGCTTCTTAACTATTCTCTGTGGGTCTCTTAAACATATATGTCGCTTTTACCTTTATGTGCTAATCTTGACGTGATTTCTTATGTGATTATGCAACATACGTCTTTCCTCAGGAATTTTACCCGATTATACTAAACCCAAAAACACTCATATTATACGAACGTCTCGACTTCACCAAAATAGGGGTGAAACCCACAATTTGGCAAACGACTCTCAATCCACTCATTCTTTCTACACGAAATTCATCAACAAGTTAAGAGTGAAATCCTCACCTTGATGGAGAATTTCAACTTCAGGTTCTAGTGGACCCTCTTCATCATGTCGAAATTAGACTTTGACCCGACGAGTACCAACCACACATAGGGTACAAAGTCGTCAAGTTAGGGGTGAAACCCGCATCTTGTCGACTAGTCCTGTTCCCCGATTTTTACAAATCCCGCCAGGTCTCGAACTTTCCATTGAACTGGGACATGTAGTAACCAGAAGGGTGAATACCGATGACCCGACATGTCGGCAAGAGTATACCACCTATTAGACCAAGGCATGCTCCTCAAATTCAAAGGACTTTCTGTCACATCCCCAAAATACCACATGCGGAAAACCCGCTAGGTGTGTGACGTACCAGGATCCAGCCACCAATCACATTGAACTAATAGTAAATCAACATCAAGTTTATGTTTATTAAATCAATCAATCATAAATGTCAAACAAGAGTTATCAGATTCAGTGGAAGCAAATGACAAAATATTGTTTAAGATATTCCCAAAACCAAATGCAATAGTATTAAGACAATTCTTAGCAACATGACCATGACCACTCCAGCCATCCAGATAGTAAGTTCCTCATCCAACGCACCTAACGACCTGCGAGCATGCAACAAGTGTATCAGACAAAGCTGGTGAGTTCATAGTTTTACGAAAACGTTGGTTACCAAGTGTTTAGTTTAATCCATTGAATATAACCTTGATAATATCCCGAATACAAGACGGCTCCTGATTATTTTGCCCTTTCTCCAATGCTCCTATTAAAGCATTGGTCATGACTAGGTCATTAGTTCACACCTGTCCTCTCAGGTACGGGGTGAGGGTGCCAAACCTAAGTAGCGCTACCAACTAATACCCTGTTACCTCTCAGGTAACAAACAACAAGGAGGGACTTTAATGGTGATAGGATGAGTATATTATCCAACATTCCAGATTTACCCAAAAGACGTATTCCTCTCAGGAATACCCATGATTTACCCAAAACCTATCCCTCTAAGGGATACCCACTGACTGCCCCAACCACCAGGACACATGCTCAAGAGGAATGAACTCACCTTTGATTTGCTCGGTATGTTTAATTACCCGTCCAAGTTGGTCAACCCAAACCCTACCGTGGTTACCAAACAAAATCAGTTTCACAATCATTCAAATCACACATTTGCACATAGTAAGTCACGTATTCATACACAGTTTACATCTAACACAAGCTCACCGTTTATCATACATCACTTACTCAGTTCTACCCATGCTCACATCTCATGTGAGAGTCTTATGATAACATTTCACAGATCCCAAACATACCATGCCACAATGATACATTACGGAATCACAAGTGTACAATATCACAATAATACATTCCACAATTAATCTAGCTGTTCACTGTTCAGACCAACTACCTTCTCGGCAAAAAACACTCTCGACGAATTACCTATCGTTCGTCGAGATCACATGTGACGAATCACCCATCTTTTGCCGAGATCATATGCGACGAATCACCTATCTTTCACCGGCATAATAGGTGGCGAAACACCATAGAGATTCGTCAGGATCACAGGGTAACTGCTAACATGTTTCAACGAGATTTACAGATCAAACGTTGGTTTCTTTACAAGTTCTACAACCCTAACTACTGTTCAATCAACAACTAATAATCCTACAAATCTTAATATCGCAGTACAACACCACTGATTACACAAGCCTTGATTACATGGTTCCAATCCAACTAATAACATTTCATTCACAAACAAATTAGATTATCAGTTTCATGGTTATCAACGTATTTAGATCATCAATCATCATATGAACAATACCACATCCAAATGATCGAATTCTTAGCATAACAGTTCTAGATTCATAATGTTTATGAAAGCCCTAACCATACACATAAAATCACCACATCAAGATTACATCGAACAGTAGGGTTTTACACTAACCGTGATACCGAAGAGTTTAGATAGATCGAGATGGAAGATGCTTGAGGTTCTCTACGATTGTCGTCGCACAGAGTTTTGCAAGGAAGTGGAGTCTCTAGGGTTTTATGCGTTTTACGTAACTGATCACAAATTAAGTTGTAATATAAAAGGAGTTGGGCCGCACTCTCTCTGGGCCGAGGCCCCTTAATGACGAAAGTCCTCCTTCGACGAAAGACTCATCTTTCGTCGAGATGTGCTTGGCGAAAAACCCTATCTTTCACCGAGATGGGTTTGTGACGAGGAACTTTATTTATTCAACACTTTTAACAACCAAATGTGCTCATACACACTAAGCAAACAAGCATTACACATGGACATAAGTAAACAAGCATTACACATAAACATTGATCACTCACATAACTACACTCGACACTACATGAATCAAATTGTGAAACAGGATTATGAAACCAGTGATGTGCAAAGGGAAAGACTTTGAAATCTCGGGTTGTCACATCATCCCCAACTTGAAAGAAATTTCGTCCCGAAATTTGACAAGTACTCCAAGCCAGACAGGTGTTAACTCAGGATGACTGTGGATTTTCTGCGGGTGCCACATCATCCCCAACTTGAATGGGAATTTCATCCCGAAATTCACTAGTTGTGCCAGACTTAGATTTGCCAGACTTGGACTTGTCATCTGGGAATAAATGTGGGTACTTGAGCTTCATCTGATCCTCGCGTTCCCATGTGAACTCCGGTCCGTGTCTTGAGTTCCAACGAACCCTCACGATTGGAATTCGGCTATGCTTACGGACCTTGACCTCCCGGTCCATAATTTCTATTGGTTCTTCGACAAACTGCAACTTATCGGCAATTTTCAGATCTTGAAACGGTACCACAAGTGTTTCATCAGACAAGCACTTATTTAACTGGGAGACATGGAAGACATCATGGACGTTACCCAGCTCAGCAGGTAACTCCAACTTGTAGGCCACCCTACCAATTCGCTGCAGAATTTTAAATGGCCCAATATAATGAGGGTTAAGCTTGCCGCGTTTTCCAAAACGCACCACACCCTTCCAGGGTGATACCTTCAACATAACACGGTCACCAACTGCGAATTCCAAAGGCTTCCTACGCTTGTCAGCGTAGCTTTTCTGACGGTCACGTGCTGCTGCCATACGGTTCCTGATCTGGGCAATCTTTTCTGAAGTTTCAAGAACAAGTTCCGGACCTGTGACCTGGCTGTCACCTACCTCAGCCCAACAGAGTGGAGAACGACAATTCCGGCCGTACAACGCTTCAAATGGAGCTGCCTGGATGCTAGTATGGTAACTGTTGTTATAGGAGAACTCGATTAGTGGCAAATGATTCTCCCAGCCTTTACCAAAATCAATCACACATGCTCGCAGCATGTCTTCAAGTGTCTGGATGGTTCGCTTACTCTGACCATCCGTCTGTGGGTGATAAGCAGTACTCATGTCAAGGCGTGAGCCGAACGATTTATGCATCGACTGCCATAAATCAGATATGAAATGCGGATCACAATCAGAGATGATAGAGGTTGGCACCCCGTGCCTAGAAACCACTTCTTTCAGATAAACAGCAGCGAGTTGAGGGAACTTATCCGTTTCCTTGATCGCAAGGAAGTGTGCAGATTTTGTGAGGCGGTCAACGATCACCCAGATGGTATCGTTTCCGTTTTGAGTTCTTGGCAAACCAGTGATGAAATCCATAGCTATCTGCTCCCATTTCCACATGGGTATTTCTGGTTGTTGAAGCAGGCCTGAGGGTTTTTGGTACTCGACCTTGACTTTCGCACATGTCAAAGACTTACTCACGTACGTCGCGATGTCAGCTTTCATCTTCGGCCACCAATACAAGACTTTGAGGTCCTGATACATCTTATCTGAACCTGGGTGAATAGAGTACCGAGACTTGTGCGCTTCGTCCATCACAAGTTCCCTAAGATTTCCAAACAAAAGAACCCATAGCCGTTCCATAAAATAGTATATGCCGCCGTATCTCTTCTTAAGTCATTTCTCCATGCCCCGCAAATACTCAGCTTCCAGGTTTTCTTCCTTCAATGCTTCAGTCTGAGCTGAACGGATCTGATCAGGAAGATTCGAGTGAATAGTGAGCTGTAAGGCTCGCACACGCTTTGGCTTTGTTTCCTTTCTACTAAGGGCATCAGCTACCATGTTAGTTTTACCGGGGTGATACTTGATGGCGCAATCATAGTCGTTCAAGAGTTCTACCCAACGACGCTGTCGCATATTCAATTCCTTTTGGTCGAAAATATGTTGAAGGCTTCTGTGATCGGTGTAGATGGTGCATTTGGTACCGTACAGATAATGCCTCCAGATTTTCAACGCAAAAACCACAGCCCCCAGCTCCAAGTCATGAGTCGTGTAATTCTTCTCGTGAACCTTCAACTGTCGAGAGGCATAGGCTATCACTTTCTCGCGTTGCATCAACACGCAACCGAGACCCTGAATAGAAGCATCACAATATACTACAAAATCCTCGGTACCTTCTGGTAAAGACAAGATCGGTGCACTGCAGAGTTTCTGTTTCAAAAGTTGGAACGCATCCTCCTGCTTGCTTCCCCAAGAATACACAACGCCTTTCTGTGTCAACAAGGTAAGGGGTTGGGCGATCTTCGAGAAATCCTTGATAAATCTTCGATAATACACAGCGAGACCAAGAAATTGTTGCACCTCCGAAGGATTCTTTGGTGCTGCCCAATTCTTGATAGCATGCACCTTAGCAGGATCCACGTGTATCCCTGATTCATTAACAATGTGGCCAAGGAAGTGTACTTCTCGAATCCAGAAGTCACACTTAGAGAATTTCGTGTACAGCTGCTCCTTCCTCAGGAGTTCCAAAATAAGACGCAAATGTCGCTCGTGATCCTCCTTGCTCTTTGAGTAGATCAGAATGTTGTCGATGAACACAATGATGAAATCATCAAGGTAAGGCTTGCATACACGGTTCATGAGGTCCATGAAGACAACTGGTGCATTTATCAACCCAAATGGCATAACCAAAAACTCATAGTGGCCATATCGTGTTCGAAAACCTGTCTTAGGGACATCCTCCTCTCGGACCCTCATCTGATGATAGCCCGATCTTAAGTCAATCTTCGAGTAGAAACTTGACCCTTGCAACTGGTCAAACAAGTCGTCGATACGTGGTAGAGGGTAGTGGTTCTTGACTGTTACCTTCTTGAGTTCTCGATAATCTATACGCATACGAAAAGATCCGTCTTTCTTCTTCACAAACAAAACCGGGGCTCCCCAAGGTGAAGAACTGGGTCGGATAAAACCTCTATCCAACAGTTCTTGAAGTTGGTTTGACAGCTCTTGCAACTCTCCTGGTGCAAGACGGTAAGGAGCACGAGCAATCGGAGCTGCTCCTGGCATGGGGTCAATGTGAAATTCCACCTGGCGACGCGGAGGTAAACCAGGTAACTCTTCAGGAAACACGTCAGAAAACTCACGAACAACTGGAAGGTCCTCGATCTTCCTTTCTCCAGGTTGCGAATCGGTAACAAGAGCTAGAATAGCATCATAGCCCTTTCGTAGACACTTCTGGGCCTTCATAGCTGAGATGATGCCGACCATGGAACCATTCCGATGACCTTGAACCGATAAATATTCCCCACTGGGGAGAGGGATACGCATGATTTTCTCTTTACAGAGAATTTCCGCTTGATGTTTAGACAACCAATCCATACTAACGACCACATCAAAACTTCCGAGGGTGACGGGGAGTAGGTCCAAACCGAACACTTGACCCATGAGATCAAGTTTAGAACCAAAAAGAACATGAGAAGCTTCAATCGATTTACCGTCAGCTAATTCTACTACATGCTTATTTACAAGAGGTGTGGGAGTCAATCCTAACTGACGACTGAACTCCAACGAGACATAACTCCAATCGACACCTGAGTCGAATAAAACAGAAGCAATCAAATTGTTCACAGAAAATGTACCGGTCACCACGTTGCCATCATTGCGAGCTTCCCCAGCACCAATAGTAAATACTCTACCATGAGCCCCATTCCCGCCATTGTTCCCATTATTGTTATTCCCAGCATTGTTGTTGTTGCCAGCATTCTGGTTAAGCTGAGGGCAATCCCGCTTAAAAAGACCCTCATCACCACACTGAAAACAGCCCTTACGATTTCCCTGATTCTGTTGCGGCTGCTGCCTCTCCTGTTGTTGCGGCTGTTTTGGGAGCCAGACCCTACAATCTTTAGCCAAATGACCCACCTTGTTGCACCTGTGACACACCCGGGTGCACGGCCCGCGATGGTGGAACATACACTTATTACACTTTGTTAGCTTTCCCGCGTAAGAACCCTTATTTGAATTGTTGCTTTGATTCTGATCCACAGAAGACGACTGGCTAAAACTGCGGTTGATACTGTTGTCAGGCCTTTTCTGAGATTGACTGGCACTGGTTGCTTTGTCAACATCATTCCATTTACGCTTGTTATCACTAGCAGGTGTGGTAGCTGTAGCAGCAGAGGTAGTAGCAGAAACACGTGGCGGCAATGAGCCACGTTCGACCTCTTGATCAGTAATCTTGTGTGCTAAATGGACGATCTGAGGTAGATTATTAAGATTTGCAGCAATGACATAACTCTTCACCTGTGGGGCCAATCCCTTGATGTATAGCTCGATTCTTCGGTGTGCGGGTCGTGATAAGTTCGGGCACATAATAGCTAACTCATGGGACCGTTTCGTGTATGCCTCAATCTCAGACCCCACCATCTTCAGATCATAGAATTCGTTCTCAAGTTTCTGAATCTCATCACGAGGACAATACTCATCCCTCATCAACTCCTTAAAATCATCCCAAGTAGTGGCATTCGCCATGTCGATACCCAACATTTGGACCTGGGCATTCCACCATGTCAAGGCACCATCCTAGAGCGTGCCTGAAGCATACTTCACTCTGTCCCCGATAGGACAGTTACACATTGCAAACACTGATTCGGCTTTCTCAAACCAACGCAGGAGTCCCACAGCCCCTTCAGTCCCACCGAAGGTCTGTGGCTTACAGTCCATGAACGTCTTGAACGTACACGCAGGTGGATTGTTTTGATTCGGATTAGCTTGCTGACATAAAGGTGAAAATAAACACAGCACACGGGTAAGAGTTGTGCTCGCGATACAAGAATAATGGGTAATTGGCACATATCATACCAGCTTGGTAGGCTGCCAAAGCCTCAGCCACACGTGTGTTAATCAAATTTGTTAGCTCAGCTTGGGTCATTGCAATGTGAACACGTCCATGACCTCGTCCGCTCATGATTCTATATACGAAAGGAGAAGGGTTAAGAGTCGTGATCAGATAGGAGACAAACTCACAACAGTTTCTACAGATTACAAAGTACATCAGATAATAAAGCGGAACCCCTTTCACACTCGTTAGATCTCACTGGGACTCGCATGCACCTCACATTATTATTATGTGTGCACCCATAATAATAATGCGATTTGCATGTTTATCTCAGCTCCTCCCAACTCATGCCAATAGGTTCCCCGAGTTTTCGCAACAAGACAAAACACCACAAACATAAACTACGAAAAGCTGATGGGATATCGCACTGTGACTCCATCAATCACATAACTCAAGTAAATACACATGAATTCAGTCTGGAATACTAAGTGTGTGCAATCACATGCAGCATCATACATAAGTGTATACTAGATATACTAGACAATAAATAAACGAGAGACGAACCTTGCAAGAATCTGGAGCTGAGTGTCATGGTCGCTTTCTGAACTGTTCGGTTATAGTCCAGTTTTATAAAAATGTTTTAAAACCTAGTTCACTATAACTAGTGGCTCTGATACCAAACTATCACACCCCCAAAATACCATATGCGGAAAACCCGCTAGGTGTGTGATGTACCAGGATCCAGCCACCAATCACATTGAACTAATAGTAAATCAACATCAAGTTTATGTTTATTAAATCAATCAATCGTAAATGTTAAACAGAAGTTATCAGATTCAGCGGAAGCAAATGACAAAATATTGTTTAATATATTCCCAAAACCAAATGCAATTGTATTAAGACAATTCTCAGCAACATGACCATGACCACTCCAGCCATCCAGATAGCAAGTTCCTCATCCAACGCACCTAACGACCTGCGAGCATGCAACAAGTGTATCAGACAACGCTGGTGAGTTCATAGTTTTACGAAAATGTTGGTTACCAAGTGTTTAGTTTAATCCATTGAATATAATGTTGATAATATCCCGAATATAAGACGGCTCCTGATTATTTTGCCCTTTCTCCAATGCTCCTATCAAAGCATTGGTCATGACTAGGTCATTAGTTCACACCCGTCCTCCCAGGTACGGGGTGAGGGTGCCAAACCTAAGTAGCGCTACCAACTAATACCCTGTTACCTCTCAGGTAACAAAAAACAAGGAGGGACATTAATGGTGATAGGATGAGTATATTATCCAACATTCCAGATTTACCCAAAAGAAGTATTCCTCTCAGAAATACCCATGATTTACCCAAAACCTATCCCTCTCAGGGATACCCACTGACTGTCCCAACCACCGGGACGCATGCTCAAGAGGAATGAACTCACCTTTGATTTGCTCGGTATGTTTAATTACCCATCCAAGTTGGTCAACACAAACCCTACCGTGGTTACCAAACAAGATCAGTTTCACAATCATTCAAATCACACGTTTGCACACAGTAAGTCATGTATTCGTACACAGTTTACATCTAACACAAGGTCACCGTTTATCATACATCACTTACTCAGTTCTACCCATGCTCACATCTCATGTGAGAGTCTTATGAAAACATTTCACAGATCCCAAACATACTATGCCACAATGATACATTACAGAATCACAAGTGTATAATATCACAATAATACATTCCACAATTAATCTAGTTGTTCAATGTTCAGACCAACTACCTTCTCGGTGAAAAACCCTCTCGACGAATTACCTATCTTTCATCGAGATCACCTGTAATGAATCACCCATCTTTCGCCGAGATCATATGCGATGAATCACCTATCTTTCACCGGCATAATAGGTGGCGAAACACCATAGAGATTCGTCAGGATCACAGGGTAACTGCTAACATGTTTCAACGAGATATACAGATCAAACGTTGGTTTCTTTACAAGTTCTACAACCCTAACTACTGTTTAATCAACAACTAATAATCCTACAAATCTTAATATCGCAATACAACACCCTGATTACACAAGCCTTGATTACATGGTTCCAATCCAACTAATAACATTTCATTCACAAACAAATCAGATTATCAGTTTCATGGTTATCAACGTATTTAGATCATCAATCATCATATGAACAATACCACATCCAAATCATCGAATTCTTAGCATAACAGTTCTAGATTCACAATGTTTATGAAAACCCTAACCATACACACAAAATCACCACATCAAGATTACATCGAACAGTAGGGTTTTACACTAACCGTGATACCAAAGAGTTTAGATAGATCGAGATGGAAGATGCTTGAGGTTCTCTACGATTGCTGTCGCACCGAGTTTTGCAAGGAAGGGGAGTCTCTAGGGTTTTATGTGGTTTACGTAACTGATCACAAATTAAGTTTTAATATAAAAGGAGATGGGCCGCATTCTCTCTGGGCCGAGGCCCCTTAATGACGAAAGTCCTCCTTCGACGAAAGACTCATCTTTCGTCGAGATATGCTTGGCGAAAAACCCTATCTTTCGCCGAGATGGGTTTTTGACGAGGAACTTTATTTATTCAACACTTTTAACAACCAAATGTGCTCATACACACTAAGCAAACAAGCATTACACATGGACATAAGACAACAAACATTACACATAAACATTGATCACTCACATAACTACACTCGACACTACATGAATCAAATTGTGAAACAGCATTATGAAACCAGTGATGTGCAAAGGGAAAGACCTTGAAATCTCGGGTTGTCACACTTTCGACCACATTGGTTAGTCCAAATTCCGTTTTGGAATCAACCAAACTTTAATCAAACCTATGTTTTACTATTCTCCATAGTATATGATGCAATCGCCTCTCTTCAAACTCTAATCATTTTGAGACTTCACCTTTGCGCACACATCACACTAGAGTCTTTCACACAATTATACATTATGCACATGCATGATTTCACATAATCTTATCTACTTTCCTTGTAACAACAAATGGAGACATATCATTCAAGATAGGGGTGATTTCCCTACCTTGACGATTAACTCCCCTTCTTTTCTCATCTTACAACGACCTCACCAACGGGTTAGGGGTGATCCCCTTACCTGGGTGATCCTTACCAAGACTTTCCTTTAATAGACTTTATTATACAAACATGATCATGTTTATACCTAAATCTCTTATCATTCGTCAGAAACCCTTTTCTTTATAAATGCATTGTTTATTCAAACATATTTCTTATCCTACGATTTATTTTCACATAATTCACATGCACAAAATTATTAATCATACCATAAACGCTAGTTCATCGATTTTCAAAATTTTACGAAGCACTACTCATCAACTTAGTCGGTCTAATAAATCCATTGCCCACAAACATTTCATACTCAACGTAATTATTGAAACACGCTCACCTCATATCAAACTCAATAAGGTATTTATTTTGAGAACACTTTTCAACTAATTACCAAGTTAATATACCAAACTTCTCTTCTAAGGATCAACGTTTTCACAAAGACCTCTAAACTTTGAACGTCTTCTACACCAGGACATTTAAAGCAATAAGTTGAACTCAAAACATTTGGGCAAGAAAAGATTCCTGAGGACCAGCAAATTTTCAACTATGTCAATTCTTTAAAAAACCATAGTAGCATTTCCATACTTTTACAAAGTACAATTCACATGAACAGTGGATGACTTATACTCTCTTTACATTCACAAACTAGATTTTACATTCTATGTCAACTCAACCTGTTTTGATTTAATAAACTCCACATTATGCTCAAACGACTGCACATGCATATCATCTTACATGTTTTAGTCATTATAACACAGCAATCTCATGAAAACCATTCATTTTTCTTTTCCCTCATACTCAAAACTTCGTGATCTTTCACGTGCTTAAGTTCGCACAGTTCGGTTTATACATATATAAAATCATTATTCCTTGCACTCATATTCTTATTCGTACTATTACATCTTATGCATACACTTATACTCATACTTACACATTTATATTCATACCCACATTCATATTCATACTCATACGCATACATTTTACATTATACACCTATTCACGATTATACATTTACGTTATCCTAACAAAATGCTTTATACTTATATTCGTGCAATTATACGTCTAAACTCATAGTAACATTTATACATTTATACTTATATTCATATCCATATTCGTATTCATACGGTACACATTTATGCTTATATTTATCAATATGCATTTACGTTTACACTTACAAACATATTCACGCTGACACTCATTCACTTTACCTATATTCACATTTATAAAGACTATGCTTCCACTTATATTCATACACATGACGGCATATGATTTCATTAGTATAGACTCGAGCAAGTTTCTCAACTTTGAAATCTTCACGAATAGGAAGGAAATGAGCTGATTTGGTTAAACGATCGATGTTTACCCAAATGCTATCATGACCAGAAGGTGTGCAAGGAACTTTGGTTATGAAGTCCATGGCAATGCTATCCCACTTCCAAACAGGGATTTCAGGTTGTTCGAGTAGTCCAGAAGGGCGTTGATGCTCAGCTTTGACCTTTGAGCAAGTGAGGCATTTCGAAACATAGATGGCAATGTCCCTCTTCATACCAGGCCACCAATAGGACGTACGTAGGTCATAGTATATCTTAGCACTAGGACGAATGGAGTATCGGGACTTGTGTGCCTCGTTCATTATGAGTTCACGAAGATTTTCGTGATCAGGCACCCAGATGCGATTAAGATAGTAATGAAGACCATCTGATTTCATACAAATTTGGTCTTCAATAGCACCAAGTATTTCTACGAACAAGGTTCCTTCGTTGGCTGACGAGTATTGAGCTTCAAAAATGCTGGTGTGAAGGTCACTAGAGATTCAAAAACAATGAATGCTACTAACATGAGTCTTACGACAAAGATCATCTGTCACACCCCGACCACGTAGAACATACAAAACGTGGCGGAAATGTCGGGGAGTGTTGTAACAGAATTAATTGTTTCAAATCCATGGCAATTGAAGTTTCGTTTTATTGGTTAATAGTGTTACAATGTCTTAACAAACAAGGAAAAACAACATAATTAACTAGTCTTGCATCTTTTATTGTCACTAAAGCCCAAGTCTGCCTATGTGTATCTTGATCATCTTATGCAACAGCTCCTGAAAACACATGTGAAAATAGGTACGTCAGCATAAAAATGCCTGTGAGATACATAGGTTTTGTGAAAATAGGTTTCATGACTTATGTTTGAGAAAATGTTTAGTCATGAAACTTGTAATTTGCTTTGTTTTGTAAATCATTTGAAAAACGATAAGATCAGATGATATGTATAAATAAATGTAAGGTTAAATGAATAACCATGTAAAATGAGTTTGTATAAGATAAGTTGTTTGTAAATCAATGTCTTGTGAAAGTATGTTATTTGTATAAAATGTTCTATGTCTCAAACTGAAATGATTCAAATAACGCTACGATATGTAATACCATACAAACACTTATATATAGGAAGTACCAGCGGCGTATCCACCATGCTTGTATCATATTACACACGCCTCGTTACTTAATCACTTACTCAAACCAAACTACCAAAGTAAAATGTTCATGTCTGATGTAAATCATGTAATATGTATCCAAAATGTAAGCATGTGATGAATAACAAATGTACTAAGTATGCAACAATAGACATACGTAGCATGTGACCTGTACTAAGTATGCAACAATAGACATACTTAACATGTGACCTGTACTACGTATACAACAATAGACATACGTAGCATGTGACCTGTACTACGTATACAACAATAGACATACGTAGCATGTGACCTGTACTACGTATACAACAATAGACATACGTAGCAAGTAATGTAATGTAAAATGATGTACTAAGTAATGCACACAATGGGCACACCTAGCATAAGATGTAATAAAATCATGTACTAACGAATATAGCAGGTATATGATGTGAAAACAGGAAAGCATGAAAGTAACAAGTAGGCACATGTGTTCCACCCCAAAACTTTGGAAAACAGTAAAATAGGGGTCTATGTACTCACTTGAGATTGCTCAGAAGTCCTAAGATAACCACCAAGCAAGCTAGAGATCGCGGATATCAAACGGCACCTAATTATAGGTAACTATGTTAATAACCGGACCTAAATCGGAAGATCTGATAGAATGAGGGTTCGTAAACCAAAAGAGTATAGAGACTCGTGTCATATGGTTTAACAAAGCCTACATACTAAATGAAACCTTAATCTAAGTGCTTTCGACCCATTACGACCCGTTTAGGTAGCTTATGCTACTTTAACGCGTCGTTCGCGTGAAACGCGTTCGGACCGCCTAACTAGTCCTATGACAAGTATTATATGCCTAAACATGTTACATTATCAGTTATGTGACAAAAGTTTAGGTTACATATGCTTAATTACCAATTATACATGAAAAGGGTATTTTGGTAATTTACCTAAGGCATATAAACTACCTATCATACAACTACTTAAACGAAGCGACCATAAGGTATAACCTCGGAAGGTTATTCCCTATATACTATGGTCACCTAATGTATTTGGTCGGATCCTAATGATCGACCAAACTGGGTCGGGTTCGAAGGTATAAGCGATTTATTAGATCGCTTACCCTACGACCCTAGACAACGTGGTAATCAGTAGGCATAGTCCCAAGGGACTATAACCATCGTGATTACAATCACGTTGCGAAGTTCAAACGAACTTCGCATTGACCATAAGCTGGTCAACGCTGAAAGTCAAACAAAGTTTGACTTTCTGACTCGAAAAGCAATAAAATAAAGAAAAGAACGAAAGAATACTTACGAAGGGTCCCTGAATGCTAATCTAGATCAAAATAACTCAGGTATGAAACAATGGTTCCAACTTAGAGTCACTTAGATCAGATTCTTGTGATTTTTGAAGTTAAATGGGTTGGGTATTTATAGGAATACCCGAACCGTTAAGATTGTTTGTCGAATATCGTGCCTTAATCGCATCCGTACAAGTGTTGCAAAGTTGTGGTGGCTAAAAATGGGTCTAAATGAGCTGAATGTGCAGTTGAGAATGTGTGGGTGAGGATCAAACAGCTGGAAACTGCTGACTGTTCGATCTAATCTGATCAGGGAGGCGGACGCGGCCCGCTTCAGCGTGTGTAGAATCTCAGGCGGGCCGCCTGGGACTTCTGATCAGCAAACATGTTTCCATTTTGACAGTTTCAGTCCCTGCATGTGTTTAAGGCCATTTCCGACACTTCTAAGGCCCGTAAAGCCAACTTTAAGGCCCTAAAATGATGCCTAAACATTGTGGACATGAAACATGCTTAAAAATATGTCGGATGTTGGTTCGTTTGGCCGTACGAACGCGATGTTCGCTTAATTACGACGGAATGCGCACAAGCGCGAAAAACGATCCAAATGACGAAACGAATGGATTTTTCTTATGCCGAACACTAAAATAAAATATTTTAGTGCTTACATAAATTTTTGGATGTCCGGATGTATTCAGAACGTAAGTTATGCGCGAAAGTGCAAACTTGTGCACTTTTTGACGCTTTTAGTCCCTGAATGACACAAAAGTATATTTTAGCATACCGAACACCTCAAAGCCTATTTCTAAGCTATGTAAAGGATATTTATGGTATGTTTAACTTATGGTCATGTTCCGGAATGTCTGTTACAGTTCAAATTGGCATACTTTTGCAGTTTGTCAACTTTAGTCCCTGTAAGCGATTTAACTTGATTTTGCCATAAAGCCTTCAAAACTTATTTCTAAGTTATGTAAAGGTTATTTAAGGTATGTTAAGTATATGTCACTATTCCGGAGTGTTCGTTGCATTAAACTGGTTATATTTACGCATCAGTGCGCGTATAACCCTCCAAAAAGCGATTTAAAGCTTGAAATCGAACAAGAGTTGATATGTGTAAACGATACACATATTTTTACAAATCCCAAGTATGAAATACAATATTTCATTGGTTTGGAATTTGTTTGATGGTTGAGGTGACACAGGTGTCACAGTCTCCCCTACTTTAGGAAATTTCGTCTCGAAATTAATACGTAGGAGTCTATTTGTGACTTTGTGTCAAATAACCACCCGAGATATGTAAGGCATAATCCTGACATTTCCTGAATGGACATTTTTCAGAAATGAAAATGAACGAAATGAGTCATTTTCCACAACTTCTTCAGACCCGAAAATGAACGAAATGAGTCATTTTCCACAACTTCTTCAGAACCGAAAATGAACGAAATGAGTCATTTTCCACAACTTCTTCAGAACCGAAAATGAACGAAATGAGTCATTTTCCACAACTTCTTCAGAACCGAAAATGAACGAAATGAGTCATTTTCCACAACTTCTTCAGAACCGAAAATGAACGAAATGAGTCATTTTCCACAACTTCTTCAGAACCGAAAATGAACGAAATGAGTCATTTTCCACACACACGACCAAACTCGCTGTGGTTTCCGTGCACTGAATTCCATAATTATGTATGCATCCATAATTACGCAATTCATTGCATAGTCCGCACAATTTGTTTGTAATGTGAAGGGGAGGAAAATCAAACCTGTGATGAGTGTGACTAGACTACCATAGGGTCCTTTTAATTAGATCGACAAATGATCCTTTTAATTGGGCCACCAAGGAGTCCTTTCAGCTATATCATCACATGATATTCCTAATCAGATTTTTGGATCAATCTGTTTACCTAGACCACTCAGGGGTCTAATTATGGAATGGTACAATATAATCCAAGGGTCTTTACTATTACGTATAAGCCCATTGAGGATTTAATATAGCACCTTTGGATATCCTACTATGAATCCCTTATACGAAGATATGGAAGATTCTATGAGGATTTGGATAACAAAAACTTGGATTACACCAAAAACATAAAAGGAAACACATAAGCACATAATCACATAGTTGTTTAACTTGGTTATTGATTTGTTATCTTTGGACGCGGATACTTAAAGCACACCAGGAATCCAATTCGTGGATTTCATTTGGCACTTTAATCATTTCAAGAATCCATCCATGAAGATAGGATGATCTACCAAAAATTCGATTTTCGTTTTCAGGAAAACGCAATATGCGAATTAAGGTACACAATAATTTAGGACATACGGAAATTCCCTTGGGTACCCTATTAAGAATTTATAGTGGTACTTGGGGTATTCGTACAGAATTATAACTTGCACCTTGTACTTCGTCTTTTTACAAGAGACGGGTACTTAGGATCTTTGTGTAAAACGCAAGAGATTGTAAAATGGAAGAATTTTGGGGGTAGTTTGCTTTTCAAGGAATACGATTCCTTGATTGTCGGTATTGTAGGGGATATGTTGTTTATACATACAATTACATAAATACATTGCAATGTAAATAAAAAGATTTATTTATTAACAATGATAACAACTGTTTCATGGACCTTGACAACAAAAGAAAATAATACATAAGACATGATTATTTCTAAACGGTGTTGTCTTCTAGTCGGTCAGATGCTCATCTCTGTGCTGGATTAGCATCAGCAAGCTTTGGGCAATTTCTTCGGAAATGTCCCATCTCGCCACACTTGTAGCAAGAACCTGGTGGAAAGCGAGCTCGAGCAGGTTTGTTGTTAGCTTGATTTGGTGCAACTGCTGCTACGTAAACTTTTGCTGTATGACCTTTACGTCCACAAATTTGGCATTCACGGCACTTCACATTAATATGATGATAAAGGTTACATCGGTTGCACAAAGGTGAAGTTCCATTGTATGGCTTCCTAGCACGGGGTTGAGCTGGTTGTTTGGGGATGGCTTGACCATTGTGAGCGACCATGGCGAAGTTCTGAGAAGCCTTTTGCTTCTTTGACCGCTCAAGGGATCCAGTCTGTTCATCCATGGTCTTTGATTCCTCGATTGGTTTCGATTCCTCGACCGGTTTCTTGTCACCCTTTCGGAAAAGCTTACGTTTCCTGATCTGAGATTCAGTCAAAGTTGCAGATAGCTCAATGGCCTGCCTAACCGTAGTGGGGTTACTACCGGTAACAATGTCTTGAACTGAGTCAGGGAGACCATCAATGTATTTTTCGATCGCTTTATCCAAAGGTGTAACCATGGTAGGACACAACAGGCTCAGCTCCTCATATCGATCAGTGTATGCTCGATGTTCGCCGCTGTCTTGCTTAAGGTCGTCGAATTCTCTTTCCAAGGCCCTGATCTCGTGACGAGGACAGAATTCCTTCATCATGAGTGCCCTAAGTTCTTCCCACGTTTGAGCCAGTGCCACATCAGCACCCCTATCTCTCACCACACCGTTCCACCACGTCAAAGCTCGTTTCTCAAAGACACTAGATGCAAAATCTACCTTTCGCTCATTTGGACATTGAACATGCCTGAAGGTGCTCTCTAGACTCTCGAACCATTGCAGAAGTGCAGTCGCTCCTTGAGACCCAGAAAACTTTGATGGCTTGGCCGAGTTGAACGTCTTGAAGTTGCAGAGGGCATTATTGTTGTTGATAGCTTGGTAACATTGAGCAACGATGTTCGGGATTGCAGCAGTCATTTACTGTGTAATGACAGCTGCCAGCTCATCAATAGATACCGGATTTTCACGTCGTGGAGGCATTCTAAAAGAGGAAACATGAAAGGTAACGAGTGAGAGAATTAGACGAAAAGAATGAGATGAAACAAATCTGATGAAAGCGAGAATAGTGGTCATTTGTTTGTTACCACAAGGTAAACAAACGACACACAGTGATTAATCAAAGTAAATGGGTCAAAAATAATGTATCGCGAAGACATGCTCGCATATAAGTGAACACTCATCCCAAGAATTCCCAGGTAAGCACAACTGGTCTCGCGTCTGATGAGATGTATACGAAGTGCTTGCCTAGACAGAAAACCCAGAATACAGGCATTCACCCTTCCAGTTTGCACGTGTTCACATTATTTAAAACCCAAAACCTTGACGAGATTTTGAAAACTCAAAGGGGTTCAAAACCATATAATAGAGAGTTCAAAACCTTACAATAGAGGGTTCAAAACCTAGTAATCAATCATCCTAGAACAGATGATTAGTTTTCGAAGCGGTTTTGAATTTTATGTTCTTGTTGTGGTAGTCGCCTAAGGCTAGGTGACGGTATTGTTTTATGACTAAACGCAAGTAAACTCGCGTTAGGGTCCTAAGAAGGTTATAGACTAGGTCAAAGCATTACTAATAACCTAATTCCCTATAACCATTGGCTCTGATACCATCTTTTCTGTCACACCCCGACCACGTAGAACATACAAAACATGGCGGAAATGTCGGGGAGTGTTGTAACAGAATTAATTGTTTCAAATCCATGGCAATTGAAGTTTCGTTTTATTGGTTAATAGTGTTACAATGTCTTAACAAACAAGGAAAAACAACATAATTAACTAGTCTTGCATCTTTTATTGTCACTAAAGCCCAAGTCTGCCTATGTGTATCTTGATCATCTTATGCAACAACTCCTGAAAACACATGTGAAAATAGGTACATCAGCATAAAAATGCCTGTGAGATACATAGGTTTTGTGAAAATAGGTTTCATGACTTATGTTTGAGAAAATGTTTAGTCATGAAACTTGTAATTTGCTTTGTTTTGTAAATCATTTGAAAAACGATAAGATCAGATGATATGTATAAATAAATGTAAGGTTAAATGAATAACCATGTAAAATGAGTTTGTATAAGATAAGTTGTTTGTAAATCAATGTCTTGTGAAAGTATGTTATTTGTATAAAATGTTCTATGTCTCAAACTGAAATGATTCAAATAACGCTACGATATGTAATACCATACAAACACTTATATATAGGAAGTACCAGCGGCGTATCCACCATGCTTGTATCATATTACACACGCCTCGTTACTTAATCACTTACTCAAACCAAACTACCAAAGTAAAATGTTCATGTCTGATGTAAATCATGTAATATGTATCCAAAATGTAAGCATGTGATGAATAACAAATGTACTAAGTATGCAACAATAGACATACGTAGCATGTGACCTGTACTAAGTATGCAACAATAGACATACTTAACATGTGACCTGTACTACGTATACAACAATAGACATACGTAGCATGTGACCTGTACTACGTATACAACAATAGACATACGTAGCATGTGACCTGTACTACGTATACAACAATAGACATACGTAGCAAGTAATGTAATGTAAAACGATGTACTAAGTAATGCACACAATGGGCACACCTAGCATAAGATGTAATAAAATCATGTACTAACGAATATAGCAGGTATATGATGTGAAAACAGGAAAGCATGAAAGTAACAAGTAGGCACATGTGTTCCACCCCAAAACTTTGGAAAACAGTAAAATAGGGGTCTATGTACTCACTTGAGATTGCTCAGAAGTCCTAAGATAACCACCAAGCAAGCTAGAGATCGCGGATATCAAACGGCACCTAATTATAGGTAACTATGTTAATAACCGGACCTAAATCGGAAGATCTGATAGAATGAGGGTTCGTAAACCAAACGAGTATAGAGACTCGTGTCATATGGTTTAACAAAGCCTACATACTAAATGAAACCTTAATCTAAGTGCTTTCGACCCATTACGACCCGTTTAGGTAGCTTATGCTACTTTAACGCGTCGTTCGCGTGAAACGCGTTCGGACCGCCTAACTAGTCCTATGACAAGTATTATATGCCTAAACATGTTACATTATCAGTTATGTGACAAAAGTTTAGGTTACATATGCTTAATTACCAATTATACATGAAAAGGGTATTTTGGTAATTTACCTAAGGCATATAAACTACCTATCATACAACTACTTAAACGAAGCGACCATAAGGTATAACCTCGGAAGGTTATTCCCTATATACTATGGTCACCTAATGTATTTGGTCGGATCCTAATGATCGACCAAACTGGGTCGGGTTCGAAGGTATAAGCGATTTATTAGATCGCTTACCCTACGACCCTAGACAACATGGTAATCAGTAGGCATAGTCCGAAGGGACTATAACCATCGTGATTACAATCACGTTGCGAAGTTCAAACGAGCTTCGCATTGACCATAAGCTGGTCAACGCTGAAAGTCAAACAAAGTTTGACTTTCTGACTCGAAAAGCAATAAAATAAAGAAAAGAACGAAAGAATACTTACGAAGGGTCCCCGAATGCTAATCTAGATCAAAATAACTCAGGTATGAAACAATGGTTCCAACTTAGAGTCATTTAGATCAGATTCTTGTGATTTTTGAAGTTAAATGGGTTGGGTATTTATAGGAATACCCGAACCGTTAAGATCGTTTGTCGAATATCGTGCCTTAATCGCATCCGTACAAGTGTTGCAAAGTTGTGGTGGCTAAAAATGGGTCTAAATGAGCTGAATGTGCAGTTGAGAATGTGTGGGTGAGGATCAAACAGCTGGAAACTGCTGACTGTTCGATCTAATCTGATTAGGGAGGCGGACGCGGCCCGCTTCAGCATGTGTAGAATCTCAGGCGGGCCGCCTGGGACTTCTGATCAACAAACATGTTTCCATTTTGACAGTTTCAGTCCCTGCATGTGTTTAAGGCCATTTCCGACACTTCTAAGGCCCGTAAAGCCAACTTTAAGGCCCTAAAATGATGCCTAAACATTGTGGACATGAAACATGCTCAAAAATATGTCGGATGTTGGTTCGTTTGGCCGTACGAACGCGATGTTCGCTTAATTACGACGGAATGCGCACAAGCACGAAAAACGATCCAAATGACGAAACGAATGGATTTTTCTTATGCCGAACACTAAAATAAAATATTTTAGTGCTTACATAAATTTTTGGATGTCCGGATGTATTCAGAACGTAAGTTATGCGCGAAAGTGCAAACTTGTGCACTTTTTGACGCTTTTAGTCCCTGAATGACACAAAAGTTTATTTTAGTGCGCGTATAAACTGGTTATAATTACGCATCAGTGCGCGTATAACCCTCCAGAAAGCGATTTAAAGATTGAAATCGAACAAGAGTTGATATGTGTTAACGATACACATATTTTTACAAATCCCAAGTATGAAATACAATATTTCATTGGTTTGGCATTTGTTTGATGGTTGAGGTGACACAGGTGTCACAGCATCGGCCACCACATTCACTTTGTCAGGATGGTAGCGAATCTCGCAGTCATAGTCGTTAAGCAATTCCACCCAACGTTGCTGACGCATGTTTAGTTCCTTCGTACCATATAGGTAGTGTCGCCGAATCTTTAATGCAAAAAAAACTGTGCCAAGCTCGAGATCGTGGGTAGTGTAGTTTTTCTCATGTATTTTGAGCTGTCGAGAGGCATAAGCGATGACCTTGTCTCGTTGCATGAGAACACAACCAATACCACGGTTCGTGGCATCGCAATATACCACAAAATCATCATTCCCATCAGGAAGAACAAGAATAGGAGCGTTTCAAAGCAAGTCCATGAGAGTTTGAAAAGATTCCTCTTGCTCAGGACCCCAAGCAAAAGGTTTCTCCTTTTGAGTCAACAAGGTGAGAGGAACAGTGATTTTTGAAAAGTTTGAGATGAATCGATGGTAATAACCCGTCATTCCTAAGAAGGAGTGGATTTTAGAAGGAGATTTTGGCACGATCCAATTCTTCACTGCTTCGATTTTGGAAGGGTCAACATGGATTCCTTTTTCAGTAACATCGTGTCCAAGGAATTAGACTTCTTTGATCCAGAATTCGCACTTAGAAAACTTTACGTATAGGTGTTCACCACGTAAGAGTTCGAGTATGAGGCGTAAATGATGTTCATGATCAGCTTGTGTTTTATAATAATGAGAATATCATCGATGAAAACGATTACAAAACGATACAAGTAAGGCTTACAAACATGATTCATTAGATCCATGAACACTGCTGGTGCGTTGGTCAAACCAAAAGGCATAACCACAAACTCATAGTGCCCAAAGCGAGTGCGAAATGCGGTTTTGAGAATGTCCTCTTCGAGAACACGAAGTTGGTGATAACCAGATCGAATATCGATCTTGGAGAAGCAAGTTGCGCCTTGAAGTTGGTCAAAGAGATCATCGATGCGAGGAAGAGGATAACGATTCTTGACAGCGAGTTTGTTAAGCTCACGATAGTCGATGCACATGCGAAACGAGCCATCCTTCTTCTTGACGAAAAGCACAGGAGAACCCCAAGGTGAGGTACTAGGATGTATGAAGCCCTTATCGAGGAGTTCTTGATGTTGACTACATAGCTCTTGCATCTCAAAGGGTGCAAGATGATAAGGAGCTTTGGCAACAGGAGTCGAACCAGGTATGAGATCAATACGAAAATCAACAAATCAAGGTGGAGGAGGACAAGGTAAGTCTTCAGGAAAGACGTTAGGAAAGTCGCGCGCCATTGGAACATGACTTACGCTCTTTCCCTTGCCCTTTTCTTCCACAACGTGGGCTAAAAAGACAGAGTACTGTTTGCGTAAATATATATTCGCTTGTGTGCAGGACATCAATGTCAGTCCTCTTGAAGGTCGATCTCCATAGACGTGTAAAGTGTCACCAGATGGAAGGAGCAAACGAATGTACTTCTCATGGTAAGCAATTTCAGCATGCTTCTTACGAAGTCAATCCATGCTTACTATGATGTCAAAACTACCCAGTTGCATGGGTATAAGGTTGATAGGAAAAACGTGCTCATTAAGAGTAAGATGACAATTACGAAGAAAGGAATCGAATGAGATAGATTTGCCATTGGCAACTTCGACTGAGAACGACTTAGGCAGTTTAGAGCGTGTACAATTTAACAAAGATTCAAATTCGAAGGACACAAAGCTTTTGTCCATGCCGGTATCAAATAGTATCGAAGCAGAAAGATTATTAACAAGGAACGTACCATTGACGACTTCATTGTCGTTTTGCGCCTGATTTGTATTAATACTGAAAGCTCGTCCTCGAGTGGCTTGTTCTTGGTTCAGCTGAGGACATTGAGGATGAACATGCGTAGTATGACCACATGTGTAACAGGCTCTAACTGGTCTAGGGTTTTGAGGAGCTTGTTGGGCTTGTGGACCAGGATTAGTACGACAATAAGCAGTATTGTGACCAAAACGGTTGCAAGCAATGCAATGGCGATAGTTGAAGTGGGCAGGATGATGATAGTTGCAAGTGGTACACTTGGGATGAACCCCAGTGTATGGCTTTCATGCCTTCTCTGGCGTAACAGGGTTTGGGTTAACAGCTGGTATAATAGTATTGCAGCAAGGGTTCTAAAACTTTCGCTTCTTCCCCTTGCTACCACTCGATTGTTGGGTGATTTGATTGGCTGGTTTTGAGGTGTTGGTAGGGGTAGCGACTTGTTTATCGCGAATGCGATTGTCGTTTAGGGTAGCTGCTAGACGGTATACAGCTTCAATGTTGTCAAGTTTGGTTTCCTTAATGGTATCACGCATGGCAGAAGGTAAACCATTGATATACTTATTGATCATGCGTTCGGTGGTTAACACTAAGTGTGGTACGATGAAACTGAGTTGCTTAAAATGGGTAGTGTAGGCTAAGTTGTCGTCACCAATCTGTTTGAGCGCCCAGAATTCTTCCTCGAGTTTTTGTTGCTCATGAGCTGGGCAAAACTCTTCCATTAAGTCACACCCCTTTCTAAGGCGGAAGCACGAGGTGTGATCCTGAAAGGTTCTTATTGTATACGAATGGTAAACATACTACATGATCATAAACTAAACTCAATTTGCCATTCAAAGTTTAGCATCCCAAAATAAAGTTAAGTTTAGTGTTTACAACATAACATAAGATAAAAGTTTGAAAAGCTTACAACTTCATTTCAAACCAAATATCAAGGTTTTGTTCATTATATCTCCACATAGGGCGGGAAATAACGAACAAATCCTACAAAGTGGCATGGAGAATCGACACAAAATGACTTGAAAATAAACAACCATCTTGAACAAGGAGACCACGCATACATCCATCCAGTTACCTGAAATACATGAAAGTTTTGGAAAATTGTCAACAAAAGTTGGTGTGAATTCATGCAGTTTTGTGTAAAACATTTAAGTATTCGTTGTAAGAATCATGGTATGTAATTGTACTTGAAAAATTATTCTGTAAATGTAAGGAAATCGAGATTGCTAATGGTTTGCAAGGCCATTAACATATGTAACGACATAGGAAGCATCCTGTCACACCTCGACCACGTAAAACAACAAAACGTGGCGGAAACGTCGGGGAGTGTTGTAACAGAATTAATTGTTTCACAACCATGGATATTAAAGTTACGTTTTATTTATCAAACAAGGGAGTTACATTGTCTTAAACAAGAAACAAAGAGTACATAACATAATTCAACTAGTTCTTGCTTTTTTTTAAGTCACTAAGGCCCAGGTCCGCCTAAGTGTGTCTCGAACATCCTATGCAACAGCTCCTGAAAACACATGTGAAAATAGGTACGTCAGCATAACAATGCCTGTGAGATACATAGGTTTTGTGAAAATAGGATTCATGACTTGAGTTTAAAGAAACTGTTTAATAAAAAGTAGTCATGAATCTTGTTGAGTGTTTCCTTTCATAAATCATTTGAAAAGTGATGAATAAACCAAATGATATATATGTATAAAAGAATAATGTATGGTTAAGCGAATAACCAAGTAAAAATGAGTTTGTATCACTTACCCAAACAGCCACCAAGATGAAATGATTAACAATTGTAGAAATGTTTATGTACGGTCAAATACGGTTCACACGGTTCAACAGTTACAAACGGTTCATATAATCAAATGGTTACAATGGTTCACATAGTTAAATAGTTACAACGGTTCACATAGTCAAATAGTTACAACGGTTCAAAATGTAATATAATGTGTTCATATGCTGGATGAGCATATGCAACAAAATGCAATGTAAAACAATGCGTCCATATGTTGAGTAAACATATCAACTAATGTAATGTAAATCAATGTGCTAGCATGCTCAGTCAACATACATAGCAGAAACGTAAAGTAAAACAATGTACTAAGTATGCTAAGTAAACATACATAGTGAAACAATGTAATGTAAATTATGTACTATAAATGTACTAATGAGCATACCAAGTATATGATGTGAAAACAGGAAAGCACGAAAGTAACAAGTAAGCACATGTGTTTCACCCCAAAACGTTTGAAAAACAGTAAAAGAGGGGTCTATGTACTCACTTGAGATTGCCTAGAAGTCCTTGTGTAACAACCAAACAATGCTAGAGATCACGGAAATCAAATGGCACCTAATATAGGTAACTATGTTAATAAACGGACCTAAATCGGAGGATCAGATAGAATGAGGGTTCGTAAACCAAACGAGTATGGGAACTCGTGTAATATGGTTTAACAAAGCCTACATACTAAAATGAAACCTAACCTAAGTGCTTACGACCCATTACGACCCGTTTAGGTAGCTTATGCTACTTTAACGCGTCGTTCGCGTAAAACACTTTCGGAATGCCTAGCTAGCCCTATGATAAGTAAAATATGACTTAACATGTCTAATATTGTTGCTAAATCAGTTTAGATATCCAAAATTATGTTACATTGGCTTAAAATGAATTTTGGCGTAAAAAGGGCATTTTGGTAATTTACCTAAGGCATATAAACTACCTATCATGCGACTAATCAAACCTAAGTGACCATAAGGTATAACCTCGGAAGGTTATTCCCTACGCTACTATGGTCACTTAACATGTTTGGTCGGATCCTAATGATCGACCAAACGGGTCGTGTTCGAAAGTCTAAGCGGGTGTTTAGTCCGCTTGACTTTCGGCTCCACACAAGCACTAATCTAAAAAAAATGATGGAACATGTTTTGTTAAGTTAGAAAACAGGTTTTGATATCAAAACAAACGGTTTTGATATCCTAGAGTAGTTTGGTTACAAAATACGCGAGAAAACGCATTTTGGCCGAAACTACGACTCGTCACTGAGCCTAGATAACGTGGTAATCAGTAGGTATAGTCACTAGGGACTATAACCATCGTGATTACGCTCACGTTATGAAGTTCAAACGAACTTCGCGTTGACCATAAACTGGTCAAAGCAGAAAGTCAAACGCAGTTTGACTTTAACGACAAAAACGAATGAAAAGAACGAAAGAATACTTACAGAAGGTCCCCGCAAGCTCTTGATCCGATTTACTCTCAGGTATGAAGCATAAACTTCAACTTAGAGAGCCAAAATTAGATTCAAGTGTGCTTTGGGAGGAAGTGAGGGTGGGTATTTATAGGAATTCAAGAACCGTTAAGATTGTTCATCGAAAACAGAGCTTTGATCTGGACCTTACATGTGTGCCCATGGTTTTCTAAAACCATGGGAGCCCCTAATATGGACTATGTTCATTGAATACCAGCCCATGGCTTTGGAAAACCATGGGTTAAAACCATCAACACTTCAAAATGGACTAGGTTCATTGAATCTGCCAGAAATTTAAAAAATGGTCCCAGCACTTGTAAAACTTGATTTTTGGCACTTTTAAGCCCCGTTAACCCCATTTCAAGGATCTAAAATAAAGTTAAAGTATAGGGAACTTAAAATATGCTCAAAAATATATCGGATGTCGGTTCGTTTGGCCGTACGATTGCGTGGTTCGGTTAATTACGATGGAAGTCGTAACGGACGCAAAAATGGTCCAAATTGCGCGACAAACGGATTTTTGACAAGCCAATCACTAAAACATAATATTTTAATGATTACATAAATTTTTGGATGTCCGGATGTATTCAGAACGTAAGTTATGCGCGAAAATGCAAACTTGTGCACTTTTTGACGCTTTTAGTCCCTGAATGACCCAAAAGTTTATTTTAGCACACCGAACCCCTCAAAGCCTATTTATAAGCTATGTTAAGGATATTTATGGTATGTTTAACTTATGGTCATGTTTCGGAATGTCTGTTCCAGTACGAATCGTAATACTTTCGCAGTTTGTCGAATTAAGTCCCTGTAAGCAATTAAACTTGATTTTTCCATACCAAAGCCTTCAAAACTTATTTCTAAGTTATGTAGAGGTTATTTAAGGTAGGTTAAGCATATGTTGATGTTCCAGAGTGTTTTTCGCATTAAACTGATTACGTTTACGCACCAGTTGGCGTATAACTCTCCAGAAGGCGATGTAGAGTTTGAAATCGAACTAGAATTGATATGTGCAAACGATACATATATTTATACAAATTCCAAGTATGAAACACAATATTTCATTGATTTGGTATTTGTTTGATGGTCGCAGTGACCTAGGTGTCACAGTCTCCCCTACTTTAGGAAATTTCGTCCCGAAATTTATTCGTATGAGTCTGTCTGTGACTTTGTGTCAAATGATCGTCACAGATATGTAAGGCATAATCCTGTCATTTTCCTCAACGGATATTCTTCAGAAGTGAAAATGAACGAACGGAGTTATTTTCCTCAACGGGTTCTTCGGAAATGGAAAATGAAGGTTTTAACAAACGGATATTCACTTCCCTCAACAGGTATTCTTCAGAAGCGAAAACGAATGGATGATTCATTTTCCTCAACGGGTTCTTCGTCAGAAACGGGAATGAAGGAATAATCAACGGATATTCATTTCCCTCAACAGATATTCTTCAGAAGCGAAAATGAACAAACGGAGTCATTTTCTTCAACGGGTATTCTTCAGAATTGGGAATGAAGGATTAAACAAATGGACATTCATTTCCCTCGTCGGATACTCTTCAGAATGAAAATGAACAAACGGCGTCATTTTCCTCAACGGGTATTCTTCAGAATTGGAAATGAAGGATTTAACAAACGGATATTCATTTCCCTCACGGATATTCTTCAGAAGTGAAAAATGAATAGCTAGTTCATTTTTCCTCAACGGATGCTTCATCAGAAATGGGAATGAATAGGGTTAACTCTAGACACATGACAAAACTTGCTGTGATTTCTGTGCACTAAATTCCATAATTATGTACGCATCCATAATTACGTAATTCCTTGCATAGTCCGCACAGTTTGTTTTGTAATGTTTAGGGGAAGAAAATCAAACCTGTGATGAGGGTGGCCAGACTACCATAGGGTCCTTTTAATTAGATCGACAGATGATCTTTTTAATTTGACCACCAAGGAGTCCTTTCAGCTAAATCATCACATGATATTCCTAACCAGATTTTTGGGTCAATCTGTTTAACTAGACCACTCAAGGGGTCTAATTATGGAGTAGCACTTTATAATCCAAGGGACTTAACTACAACGTAGAAGTCCATTAAGGATTTTAGATAGTACCTTTTGGGTATCCTATTATGAATCCCTTATACGAAGATATGGAAGATTCTACGAGGATTTGGATAACATAATTTGGATCACAAAAAAACATAAAAGGGAACACATAAGCACTTAATCACATAATTGTTTTCTTGGTTATTATTTGTTATTATCTTGTTATTAATTGTTATTAACTTGACGTCGATCTGAACATGGGTATTCAAGGTTCACCAGGAACCTAGTCGATGGACTTCAACGTCCTCAAGGATCTATCTGAAAAGATAGGACGATCTTTCAAAAATTCGATTTTTGATTATAAGGAATCACCACATTCGAATTTAGGTATACAATAATTAAGGACTTACGGGAATATCCTTAGGTACCCCATTAAGGAGTGGGTATTCATCCAGAGTTGTATCTGGCGCCTTGTACTTCGTTTTCCTTGGAAGAAACGGGTACTTTGGATTTTCGTGGAACACGCAAGAGATCATGAGATGGGAGGAATGCGGTTCCTTGATTGTCGGTATCGTAGGGGATATGTTGTTTACACATGCAACCACATCAATATTTGTATATTGCATTGTAAAATAAAAGCTTTATTTATAAACAACGATAACAACTGTTTCTTGACAACAAAAGAAAATAATACACAAGACGTGATTATTTCTAAACAGCGTTGCCTTCCATTCGGTCAGATGCTCATCCCTGCACTGGATTCGCATTAGCAAGCTTTGGGCAGTTTCTTCGGAAATGGCCCATCTCGCCACAGTTGAAGCAAGAACCTGGTGGAAAACGACCTTGAGCAGGATTGTTGCCAGCTTGATTTGGTGCTGCTGTGGTTGGGCAAACCCTTGCTGTATGACATATAAGCCCACAAACTTGGCATGTGCGGCACTTCACACCAGCATGATGATGTAGGCTACATTGGTTGCACAAGGGTGCAGTTCCGTTGTAGGGCTTCCTAGCAGGTGGTTGAGCTGGTTGGTTGGGGACGGCTTGACCATTGTGAGCGACCATGGCGAAGTTCTAAGAAGCCTTTCGCTTCTTTGACTTCTTAGGGGATCCAGTCTGTTCATCCATGGTCTTTGATTCCTTGATTGGTTTCTTGTCACTTTTTCGAAAAAGTTTACCTTTCCTGATCTGAGATTCAGTCAAGGTTGCAGCTAGCTCAATGGCCTGTCTAACTGTAGTAGGGTTGCTACCAGTCACAATGTCTTGTATTGAGTCAGGGAGGCCATCAATGTACTTTTCGATTGCCTTATCCAAAGGCGTGACCATGTTTGGGTATAACAGACTTAACTCCTCATAACGGTCCATGTAGGCTCGATGCTCACCGCTATCTGGCTTAAGATCATCAAATTCCCTTTCTAGAGCCCTTAGCTCATGACGAGGACAGAATTCCTTCATCATAAGAGCCCTAAGCTCGGCCCAAGTCTGTGCTAAAGCAACCTCAGCACCACGGTCTCTCATCACCCCGTTCCTCCATGTAAGGGCCCTCCTCTGAAACACACTGGAAGCAAACTTGACCTTGCGATTATCAGGACACTGAACGTGACGAAATGTACTCTCAGTGCTCTCGAACCATTGTAGGAGTCCAGTTGCTCCTTCAGAACCACTAAACTTGAGTGGCTTAGCCGAATTGAACCTCTTGAAATTGCATGGAGCATTATTGTTGTTGTTGGCTTGGTTCAGTTGAGCAATAAGATTTGGGAAAGCAGCAGCCATTTGTTGCGCGATGATTTCTGCCAGTTCGGCATTCGCTATCTGATTGTCGCGTCGAGGAGGCATTCTAAAAAGGGGAAATAAGAGAGAAAACAAATGAAATGGCATTGGGTAAGAATAGGATGTTATGACTACCGACCAAAATCATGGGTGATGGTCATTTGTTTGAACCACGAAGCAAACAAACGACACACAAAGGCTGAATCAAAGCAAGTAGGTCCTCATAGTGTATCGCGAAGACATGCTCGCCTATAAGTGGACGCTCACCCCAAGAGTCCCAGGTAAGAGTGACTGGTCCGATTATGTGGATTTGTACGAACACTCTAGCCTTAGACAGAAAACCCAGGGTACAGGCATCCGCTATTCCAGTTTGCACGTGTTCACACTATTTAGGACCCAAAACTTTTGACGAGATTTTGAAAACTCCAAGGGGTTCAAAACCTTACAACAGAGGGTTCAAAACCTAGTAATCAATCATCCAAAAACAGATGATTAATTTTCAAGGCGGATTCGGAATTGATGTTCTCGTTGTGGTTGCTGCCTAAAGATAGGCAACGGTATTGTTTTATGACTAAACGCAAGTAAACTCGCGTTAGGGTCCTAGGAAGGTTATAGTCTAGGTCAAAGCATTACTAATAACCTAATTCCCTATAACCATTGGCTCTGATACCAACTTTTCTGTCACACCTCGACCACGTAAAACAACAAAACGTGGCGGAAACGTCGGGGAGTGTTGTAACAGAATTAATTGTTTCACAACCATGGATATTAAAGTTACGTTTTATTTATCAAACAAGGGAGTTACATTGTCTTAAACAAGAAACAAAGAGTACATAACATAATTCAACTAGTTCTTGCTTTGTATTAAGTCACTAAGGCCCAGGTCCGCCTAAGTGTGTCTCGAACATCCTATGCAACAGCTCCTGAAAACACATGTGAAAATAGGTACGTCAGCATAACAATGCCTGTGAGATACATAGGTTTTGTGAAAATAGGATTCATGACTTGAGTTTAAAGAAACTGTTTAATAAAAAGTAGTCATGAATCTTGTTGAGTGTTTCCTTTCATAAATCATTTGAAAAGTGATGAATAAACCAAATGATATATATGTATAAAAGAATAATGTATGGTTAAGCGAATAACCAAGTAAAAATGAGTTTGTATAAGTTAAGTTATTTGTAAAATGATGCTTATGTGAAAATGTGTTGTAAATGTAATATGTCTAAACCGAAATGGTTTAAATAATGCTATGATATGTAATACCATAAAAGCACTTATATATCGGAAGTACCAGCGGCGTATCCACCATGTTTTTATCGTATTACACGTCGCCTCGTTACTTTAATCACTTACCCAAACAGCCACCAAGATGAAATGATTAACAATTGTAGAAATGTTTATGTACGGTCAAATACGGTTCACACGGTTCAACAGTTACAAACGGTTCATATAATCAAATGGTTACAACGGTTCACATAGTTAAATAGTTACAACGGTTCACATAGTAAAATAGTTACAATGGTTCAAAATGTAATATAATGTGTTCATATGCTGGATGAGAATATGCAACAAAATGCAATGTAAAACAATGTGTCCATATATTGAGTAAACATATGCAACTAATGTAATGTAAATCAATGTGCTAGCATGCTCATTCAACATACATAGCAGAAACGTAAAGTAAAACAATGTACTAAGTATGCTAAGTAAACATACATAGCAAAACAATGTAATGTAAATCATGTACTATAAATGTACTAATGAGCATATCAAGTATATGATGTGAAAACAGGAAAGCACGAAAGTAACAAGTAAGCACATGTGTTTCACCCCAAAACGTTTGAAAAACAGTAAAAGAGGGGTCTATGTACTCACTTGAGATTGCCTAGAAGTCCTTGTGTAACAACCAAACAATGCTAGAGATCACGGAAATCAAACGGCACCTAATATAGGTAACTATGTTAATAAACGGACCTAAATCAGAGGATCAGATAGAATGAGGGTTCGTAAACCAAACAAGTATGGGAACTCGTGTAATATGGTTTAACAAAGCCTACATACTAAAATGAAACCTAACCTAAGTGCTTACGACCCATTACGACCCGTTTAGGTAGCTTATGCTACTTTAACGCGTCGTTCGCGTAAAACACGTTCGGAATGCCTAACTAGCCCTATGATAAGTAAAATATTCCTTACCATGTCTAATATTGTTGCTAAATCAGTTTAGATATCAAAAATTATGTTACATAGGCTTAAAATGAATTTTGGCGTAAAAAGGGCATTTTGGTAATTTACCTAAGGCATATAAACTACCTATCATGCGACTAATCAAACCTAAGTGACCATAAGGTATAATCTCGGAAGGTTATTCCCTACGCTACTATGGTCACTTAACATGTTTGGTCGGATCCTAATGATCGACCAAACGGGTCGTGTTCGAAAGTCTAAGCGGGTGTTTAGTCCGCTTGACTTTCGGCTCCACACATGCACTAATCTAAAAAAAATGACGAGCTAAACATGCTAGAACATGTTTAGTTAAGTTAGAAAACAGGTTTTGATATCAAAACAAACGGTTTTGATATCCTAGAGTAGTTTGGTTACAAAATACGCGAGAAAACGCATTTTGGCCGAAACTACGACTCGTCACTGAGCCTAGATAACGTGGTAATCAGTAGGTATAGTCACTAGAGACTATAACCATCGTGATTACGCTCATGTTATGAAGTTCAAATGAACTTCGCGTTGACCATAAACTGGTCAAAGCAGAAAGTCAAACACAGTTTGACTTTAACGACAAAAACGAATGAAAAGAACGAAAAAATACTTACAGAAGGTCCCCGCAAGCTCTTGATCCGATTTACTCTCAGGCATGAAGCATAAACTTCAACTTAGAGAGCCAAAATCAGATTCAAGTGTGCTTTGGGAGGAAGTGAGGGTGGGTATTTATAGGAATTCAAGAACCGTTAAGATCGTTCATCGAAAACTGACCTTTGATCTGGACCTTACATGTGTGCCCATGGTTTTCTAAAACCATGGGAGCCCCTAATATGGACTATGTTCATTGAATACCAGCCCATGGTTTTGCAAAACCATGGGTTAAAACCATCAACACTTCAAAATGGACTAGGTTCATTGAATCTGCCAGAAATTTCAAAAATGGTCCCAGCACTTGTAAAACTTGATTTTTGGCACTTTTAAGCCCTGTTAACCCCATTTCATGGCTCTAAAATAAAGTTAAAGTATAGGGAACTCAAAATATGCTCAAAAATATATCGGATGTCGGTTCGTTTGGCTGTACGATTGCGTGGTTCGGTTAATTACGATGGAAGTCGTAACGGACGCAAAAATGGTCCAAATTGCGCGACGAACGGATTTTTGACAAGCCAATCACTAAAACATAATATTTTAATGATTACATAAAGTTTTGGATGTCCGGATGTATTCAGAACGTAAGTTATGTGCGAAAATGCAAACTTGTGCACTTTTTGACGCTTTTAGTCCCTGAATGACCCAAAAGTTTATTTTAGCACACCGAACTCCTCAAAGCCTATTTCTAAGCTATGTAAAGGATATTTATGGTATGTTTAACTTATGGTCATGTTCCAGAATGTCTGTTCCAGTACGAATCGTCAAACTTTCGCAGTTTGTCGAATTAAGTCCCTGTAAGCGATTAAACTTGATTTTGCCATACCAAAGCCTTCAAAACTTATTTCTAAGTTATGTAGAGGTTATTTAAGGTAGGTTAAGCATATGTTGATGTTCCAGAGTGTTTTTCGCATTAAACTGATTACGTTTACGCACCAGTTGGCGTATAACTCTCTAGAAGGCGATGTAGAGTTTGAAATCGAACTAGAATTGATATGTGCAAACGATACACATATTTATACAAATTACAAGTATGAAACACAATATTTCATTGATTTGGTATTTGTTTGATGGTCGCAGTGACCTAGGTGTCACACATCCAAACCATAGGCATTTTACTTGTCGGTTAAGGACTAGAGACACAAAAGCACTCTCAGTAAAAATGTGGCCAAGAGTGTGGCTGCCTGAAACCCATTAGATCTAACCTTTTGTTCCGTGGTCTAGGACTTACGTTGATTAATGGTGCTTATGACACCCTATTCGTGACATGATCTATAGAATCATTCCTTAGTGTTGTTTCTACATAACATAGTACATGTATTTTCCCCAACTTTAGAAAACAAGAAAATGTTTAAAATGGGAACATGAACTCACAGTTTTGCATAACTTGCGTCGTAAACGTCACCGGCTTTGTCATGTAGGCGTCGCAACCTATATGTGTTCTATATACGTTAGTCACTAGACTTGTAACACACAAGTACAAGTCACCATCTTAGGTTTATGTATTCGTCTTGTATATGTTCATCGTTTGTGAGGGTCGTGCCCTCGCTTGCCGGTTCTCGCCCGTTCGTCTTGTCTTTGTAATTTGTATTTGATATCTTTCATTTATGAATATATATTTTACTTCCAAAAATATATATTTGTTTGTGTAATTTTTTACCAACGGTAAGTGTTAAAAATAATTATATTTTTAACTTGTTTAAATATGTTACTTATATTATTTTCCAAAAATAAATATAAGTATTTTGTGAAATAATATTTTCAATATTATTTTTGTGCAAGTATACTTAGGAAAGTATACTTGTATTTTTATGTAAATATTTGTTTAACTTACATTATTTGCCAAAAATCATTACTTTGATATCTATTACTTTCCGGTATATATTTCTTAAAAATAATATATTTTTAAGACTTGTGTGAAATATATATATTTTTCATGCTTGAAAATATATATATTTATTTTTGTTATTCACCCGATTTTTGTATAAAGTTACTACCTGGTAATAGTTATATATATTTGTCCAAATATATATTTATGTCCATACTTGTCCATAAACTGTCGAAGTCCGAAATCCGTTAAGGAATGTATTTACACAAATATAGTTTCTTGTATTTGTCCATATACCCCTTTCATGGGTTATTTTGTATGAATATTCATAGGTATTTGTTATGTATTTTCATGTGTATTTTGTTGGTGATACTCCTTAGGAGTATTTAGTGTGTTTTCATGATCCTATACACTACTACATATAATACACATAGTATACACTTAGCACAAAATTTGGTGATCACTAAATATATATATTTTCACTAAAAATATACATACTTAAAATTGATTTTAACTTGAAGAAATCCTTGTTTCTTGGCTTATAATTTTGTACAAGAATTAGGAAGTCTTGATAAATATTTTTAGGTGAATTTTTGGGGAATATGTTTCACCAAAACTTATATTTTTCTAATTGTCAAAATTTTATAAAAAAAATTGACATAGTTTCCCCTGAAAATGGAGGTTTCCCATGTTTTCAAAACATGTTTTTATTTTCTTTTCATCACCAAAACAATTTTCAACAATTTTTCACAAGTAACATACACTAATTTTAGCATGTAAAAACCTTATAATGAACTTGATTTTTTTAAAAAATGTGTAGTCTTTTAGATCTACACTTTACATACAATGATCTTTCAAAAACAAGTGTTCTTGTAAATTTTAAACAAACTTTTTATGAAACTTTAACTTACTAACTAAACCATCCATGAGTTTTAGGGTTTCAAAGTATTGAAAATCATGTTCTAAAACCATTCTTATGCTCATTTAAAAGATCTTTATGTTTAAAACCATGTTTCATCATGGATCTTCCAAGATCCATACTTAACATACCAATAAAGTACAGCGTATATGGTACGGCTCAATAAAGTACACCGTTTAAAATATACCCTTTCTCCTTATGGGGAGATTCGGGGATACGCCTCAATAAAGTACAGCGTATATGGTACGGCTCAATAAAGTACACCATTTAAAAATATATGCCCCTTCTCCTTATTGTGAGATTTGGGATATGTCGTCTCATATTTGGACGAAAATTTTGCACTTTTTCAACCACTCATTGGTGGGAACATGTGCTTTTGGCCTTCGTCTATCGCGCAATCAAGAGATCTGTTTGATAAGGTAGGAGCAATAAATGTGACCTTCTTATCTTTAGAAGGAAAATAATAAAATGAGCTTCATAAAATCAATGATTTTTCTTATTGTAGTAATATCGCCAAAGTATATTAGATGCTTACAATTAGCCGATATCGGTACAATATGACCGTTGGGAGATCTTAGTGACTCCATGCATTAAACCGTCATACTGGCTGTTGGACTCTGTATGCCCAAGACACATATTAAATTGATGTGGCTAGTACGTTATGATCCAAGTCGAGTCATACCCAAATACAAGCTAGACAAACACTTATAATATTTATTTATGATATGATCAAACAAGTAAATATTAACACTTATAATATTTAGAAATTGGTTTTCTAAATAATTGCACTTGAGAAACCAATAAATTATATGGATAATTTATTTTAAGAGAATATTTTATTTTGTTATTTAATGGGATAAATAACATAATAAAAGTAGTGTAATTCTTATAACATATGATGTTATATTTTATAAAAGTTATAATATATATATATATATATATAAGACTTAAATAATTAATAAAATAAATTTGAATTTTTTATTAATACCCATGTGGGCCGCCCCCTCTACCCAAGACCTTAGTGGTCCAATAACATTGCATGCAAATGCATGTGTTAGAGGCTCTTTGTCACACCCCGACCACGTAGAACGTACAAAACGTGGCGGAAACATCGAGGAGTGTTGTAACAGAATTAATGTTTCACAACCATGGAAAATTAAGTTTCGTTTTATTGATAAAAAGTGTTACAATGTCTTAACAAACAAAGAAATACAACATAATTAACTAGTCTTGCATCTTTTATTGTCACTAAAGCCCAAGTCTGCCTATGTGTATCTTGATCATCTTATGCAACAGCTCCTGAAAAACACATGTGAAAATAGGTACGTCAGCATAAAAATGCCTATGAGATACATAGGTTTTGTGAAAATAGGTTTCATGACTTATGTTTGAGAAAATGTTTAGTCATGAACCTTGTAATTTGCTTTGTTTTGTAAATCATTTGAAAAACGATAAGATCAGATGATATGTATAAATAAGAGAATAATGTACGGTTAAATGAATAACCAAGTAAAATGAGTTTGTAAAAGATAAGTTGTTTTGTAAAACAATGTCTTGTGAAAAGTATGTTATTTGTATAAAATGTTATATGTCAAAAACTGAAATGATTCAAATAACGCTATGATATGTAATACCATACAAACACTTATATATAGGAAGTACCAGCGGCGTATCCACCATGCTTGTATCATATTACACACGCATCGTTACTTAATCACTTGCTCAAACCAAACTACCAAAGTAAAATGCTCATGTCTAATGTAAATCATGTAATGTATAACCAATGTCAAAAGTGTTTATGTGTCAAATGTAAACCATGTAATGTGTAACCAAAATGATATGTATGGTTAGTGAAATGTATCAACTAAACCATATGCACAAGAACATAGTATTGAAGTAAAACTTGGTTTAAATCAAAGCTATGTTTTGTGTAAATGCATGATCAATGTAAATCATGTAATATGTAACCAAAATGATATGTATGGCTAGTGAAATGTATCAACTAAACCATATGCACAAGAACATAGTATTGAAGTAAAACTTGGTTTAAATCAACGTTATGTTTTGTGTAAATGCATGCTATACTGATACGAACATCTATGCGGTATTTGTTAAAATGCATACATCCAAGGCTTGAGACTGTGGCGATAAACCTTTAAACAAATTAAAGGTTTACCTAAATTATGTATATCGAATTCGGTCATTCCTTTCATCCCTTTTCCCTGGGATGTCCGGAACGGGAGTTGTCAATTCCTATGGTACCACTACCTACTAACGAACGGCGTAATTAATGTTAATGAATGTATTGTTCCATTGTAAACAAACCAAATTTCATAACAAAAATGTAAGCATGTGATGCACTAAGTATGTAATCAAATGAACATACGTAGCGTGAAAATGTAATGTAAAACGATGTACTAAGTAATGCACACAATGGGCACACCTAGCATGAAATGTAATGTAAAACAATGTACCAAGTAATGCACACAATGGGCACACCTAGCATAAAATGTAATGAAATCATGTACTATAATGTACTAATGAACATAGCAGGTATATGATGTGAAAACAGGAAAGCATGAAAGTAACAAGTAGGCACATGTGTTTCACCCCAAAACAGTTTGGAAAACAGTAAAAGAGGGGTCTATGTGCTCACTTGAGATTGCTCAGAAGTCCTTGAGTAACAACCAAACAATGCTAGAGATCGCGGATATCAAACGGCACCTAATATAGGTAACTATGTTAATTAACCGGACCTAGATCGGAAGATCGGGTAGCATTAGGGTTTGTAAACCAAACGAGTGTAGAGACTCGTGTCATTTGGTTTAACAAAGCCTACATACTAAATGAAACTTAACCTAAGTGTTTTCGACCCATTACGACCCGTTTAGGTAGCTTATGCTACTTTAACGCGTCGTTCGCGTGAAACGCGTTCGGACCGCCTAACTAGTCCTATGACAAGTGTTATATGCCTAAACATGTTACATAATCAGTTATGTGACAAAAGTTTAGGTTACATATGCTTAATTACCAATTATACATGAAAAGGGTATTCTGGTAATTTCCCTAAGGCATATAAACTACCTATCATACAACTACTTAAACGATGTGACCATAGGGTATAACCTCGGAAGGTTATTCCCTACCTACTATGGTCACCTAATGTATTTGGTCGGATCCTAATGATCGACCAAATGGGTCGGGTTCGAGGTATAAGCGATTTATTAGATCGCTTACCCTACGACCCTAGACAACGTGGTAATCAGTAGGCATAGTCCCAAGGGACTATAACCAACGTGATTACACTCACGTTGCGAAGTTCAAAAGAACTTCGCATTGACCATTACTGGTCAACGCTGAAAGTCAAACAAAGTTTGACTTTCTGACTCGAAAAGCAATAAAATAAGGAAAAGAACGAAAGAATACTTACGAAGGGTCCCCGAATGCTAACTTCGATTCAAAAATCTCAGGTATGAAACAATAGTTTCAACTTAGAGTTTCTCAAATCAAAGTTCTTATGATTTTGAAGCATGGGGGGTGGGGTATTTATAGTATTCGGTCCACCGTTAAGATCGTTTCATGGAAACCGTGCTTTAATCGCAACCGTACAAGTGTTGGAACCTTATGATGACTAAAAATGGTCCTTATCATCTGACTAAGCAAGTGAGAACATGTGGTGGTGGATCAACCAGCTGCAACTTGCTGAAAACAACATTGAATCTGGTCTGATATGCGGACGCGGCCCGCTTCAGGATCAGACAAACACAATGCGGGCCGCCTGGCCCTTCTGATCAGCAAACATGTTTGAAAAATGACAGTTTCAGTCCCTGCACGTGTTTAAGGCCATTCCCGACACTTCTAAGGCCCGTAAAGCCAAATTTAAGGCCCTAAAATGTTTCCTAAACATTGTGGACATGAAACATGCTCAAAAATATGCCGGGTGTTGGTTCGTTTGGTCGTACGAACGCGATGTTCGCTTAATTACGACGGAATGCGCATAAGCGCGAAAAACGATCCAAATGACGCAACGAATGGATTTTTGGCAAGCCAAACACTAAAGCATAATATAGTCATGCTTACATAAATTTTTGGATGTCCGGATGTATTCAGAACGTAAGTTATGCGCGAAAGTGCAAACTTGAGCACTTTTTGACACTTTTAGTCCCTGAATGACCCAAAAGTTTATTTTAGCACACCGAACCCCTCAAAGCCTATTTCTAAGCTATATAAAGGATATTTAAGGCGTGTTTAACTTATGGTCATGTTCCAGAATGTTCGTTACAGTTCAAATTGATATACTTTCGCAGTTTGTCATATTTAGTCCCTGTAAGCGAATTAACTTGTTTTAGCCATACCAAAGCCTTCAAAGCTTATCTCTAAGTTATGTAAAGGTTATTTAAGGTATGTTAAGCCTATGTTACTATTCCGGAGTGTTTGTTGCATTAAACTGGTTATATTTATGCATCGGTGCGCGTATAACCTTCCAGAAAGCGATTTGGAGTTTGAAATTGAACAAGAATTGATATGTGCAAATGATACACATATTTTTACAAATCCCAAGTATGAAATATAATATTTCATTGGTTTGGTATTTGTTTGATGGCCGCGAAGGCACAGGTGTTACAGTGTCCCCTACTTTAGGAAATTTCGTCCCGAAATTTATTTAGAGGAAACTTGTGAGAGCTTGAAAACATGAAGTTGAAAAGATCGAACAATATTGATTAGGGTTCTGAACTTCTAGTAACCTTTAATAACATCATGATTGCAATGTAAGAGGGATACTTATATACAAGTATATGAAGCTTCATTGGTGCGTCCACCGTACCTCCATTACATCGTTTTCATTTCGTTATTGTTGTCACTATCGGTTCTTACACATAATAAATCTTACTGTGTTTCTGTGCACTAAATTTCATAATTATGTACACGTCCATAATCAGACAATTCCTTGCACAGTTCACACAGTCTATTTTATAATGTGTAGGGGAAAACCAAATGAACAATCCTGTGACGAGTGTGACTAGACCGCCATAGAGTCCTTTTAATTAAATCAATAAATGATCTAAATAGACTATCAAGGAGTCTGTTCAGCTACATCACTAGATGTCGTTCTTTAACCAAATTGTGAATCAATCTTTTAGACTAGACCACTAAAAGGATCTCTTATGAAACATGGAGCGGTACTTATATAATCCAAGGGTCTTAACTATTACATTGAAGCCCATTGAGGATTGAAGGTAGTACCTTTTGAATATCCTGCTACGAATCCCTCATATGAAGATATGAAAGATCCTGCGAGGATTTGGATAACGAATATCCAGAGTATTAAAAACACAAAAATGCATAAAAGAAAACATAAGATGAATAAACACATAGTCACATAACCACAAAATTGTTTAACTAGAAGTTTGTTCTGCTAACAGAGTACATGTATTTAAAGTACAATAGGAATCCATCTCGTGGATTTCATTTGGCACTTTAAACATTATCAAGAATCTAACTATAAAGATAGAAAGATTCAAAAAGAAAATTCGATTTCGATTATTAGAACCCGAAATGTTCGAATTAAGGTACATAAAGAATCCAATTAAGGACTCTGATTTGAATGATGATCATCCACAAGGGTCTAAATATGAAGATAAAAAGATCCCATATGGATTTTAGAAGTTGAAGATGTTTTGAAACCTTGCACTGGACGTGCTTATGTCAAAACATGAAGTTGAAATGCTTTACGAAGTTGAGATGCCAGATATGCCAAGGCGACATATGAAGCGAAATTTGAAAGTTAAGTCAATGTACAAGGAAAATATTTTTGAAAACTGTGCATGGGGTTCTTTTAAGAAAATGTGTTTAATGTTTTTGAAACCTTATATATAATACTTTTGAAATCATAAAGTAGGTGTATTAGATGGATATATTTACAAAAAAATTGTTTTAAATTCATGCGAGATGAATTTTGAAATTATGTATAAGGTTTTTGAAAGACATGAATGATGCTTTTCGAAATCATGCACTTGATAAGAAAATGTATTGTGTTAATATTGTCTTTAGACTATATGAAATATTTTGAAATTAGGAAGGTTGGTTTTGATAACATGGCCAATGTTTTTGAAATAACATAGACAATGTATCTAGAAAAATTGTTTTCAAACTATATGAAATGTTTTGAGATTGTGAAGATTGTTTTGAAATACTTGTACTGTGTATGTCGAAAAATCATAACGTAATGGGTATGAGATTTGAAAATATCCTTAGTTATCCAACCAAGGATTCAAAGGTACAGATGTGCAAAAAGCACGATTACTCATAATTTCACTTTATTTCATGTACTTCGTTTCTTAGAATGAAACGAGTACTTTAAAATTTTCGAGGGAATCATGAGCGATCATTTGAAAGAGAGAATCACAAGAGTAGTTTGTAAGGAACATAGTTCCTTAATACAGGTATTATAGGGAAATGTCATAAACACATGTAATTATACTTGTATATCAGAATTGTGAACAACAACTTTTATTTATAAACAAACAGATTGTTTCACATTACTTGAAAACAAAAGAAACCAAGGCATAAGACAGCAACATCCTTTGTTCAGCCGAATGCTCATCCGTGGGTTGGATTTGCATTAGCAAGCTTTGGCCAGTTGTTCCTGTAATGGCTCGTATCGCCACAGTTGTAACAAGTACCAGGCGGAAAACGAGCTTGAGTAGGGTTGACTTGGAGTTGGGTAGCAGCAAGATTTGCAACAGCTTTGTTATGGATAGCAAAGCGGCATGTGTTAATCAAATGTCCCCGCCGTCCACAGTAGGTACATTTGAAGCAGGGTTTGAGGTTTGAATGATGACCGTTACATCGCTTGCACCTAGGAGCAGTTCCTAAGTACGGCTTCCTAGCTGGTGGCCTTGCCACTTGGCTAGGTCCCGCTTGATTAGGTGTAACCGCTGCGGGTTTTCTTGAAGCCTTACGCTTCCTTGACTTTGGTGCAGTCTTGACTTCTGCTTCCTTCAGTGGCTCTTGAGTGGCTTCATTGTCGAGACGAGAGGCTTCATTGTTGAGACGAGCCATGGCAATACCTAAATCCACAGTCCTCTGAATCACTTCGCCAATTTGCTGGACAAATTTGGCTGTTCGCTCGGGCATTTGACCAGTGCTGAGAGGAATAGGCATTCTAAAAGACAATGAAAGACAGAGGAAGAAGCAAGTGAAAGGTTATTGGAAAATCAATGCAGAATGTTAACAAATGAAAATTGTGATCATTTGTTTGTTACCTAAGGCAAAAAAATGAGATGGTGACAAATCAAAGTAAATGGGTCAAAAATAATGTATCGCGAAGACATGCTCGCCTATAAGTGAACACTCATCCCAAGAATTCCCAGGTAAGCACAACTGGTCTCGCGTCTGATGAGATGTATACGAAGTGCTTGCCTAGACAGAAAACCCAGAATACAGGCATTCACCCTTCCAGTTTGCACGTGTTCACATTATTTAAAACCCAAAACCTTGACGAGATTTTGAAAATTCAAAGGGGTTCAAAACCATATAACAGAGAGTTCAAAGCCTTACAATAGAGGGTTCAAAACCTAGTAATCAATCATCCTAGAACAGATGATTAGTTTTCAAAGCGGTTTTGAAATTTATGTTCTTGTTCTGGTCGTCGCCCAAGGATAGGTGACGGTATTGTTTTATGACTAAACGCAAGTAAACTCGCGTTAGGGTCCTAAGAAGGTTATAGACTAGGTCAAAGCATTACTAATAACCTAATTCCCTATAACCATTGGCTCTGATACCATCTTTTCTGTCACACCCCGACCACGTAGAACATACAAAACGTGGCGGAAACATCGAGGAGTGTTGTAACAGAATTAATGTTTCACAACCATGGAAAATTAAGTTTCGTTTTATTGATAAAAAGTGTTACAATGTCTTAACAAACAAAGAAATACAACATAATTAACTAGTCTTGCATCTTTTATTGTCACTAAAGCCCAAGTCTGCCTATGTGTATCTTGATCATCTTATGCAACAGCTCCTGAAAAACACATGTGAAAATAGGTACGTCAGCATAAAAATGCCTGTGAGATACATAGGTTTTGTGAAAATAGGTTTCATGACTTATGTTTGAGAAAATGTTTAGTCATGAACCTTGTAATTTGCTTTGTTTTGTAAATCATTTGAAAAACGATAAGATCAGATGATATGTATAAATAAGAGAATAATGTACGGTTAAATGAATAACCAAGTAAAATGAGTTTGTAAAAGATAAGTTGTTTTGTAAAACAATGTCTTGTGAAAAGTATGTTATTTGTATAAAATGTTATATGTCAAAAACTGAAATGATTCAAATAACGCTACGATATGTAATACCATACAAACACTTATATATAGGAAGTACCAGCGGCGTATCCACCATGCTTGTATCATATTACACACGCATCGTTACTTAATCACTTGCTCAAACCAAACTACCAAAGTAAAATGTTCATATCTAATGTAAATCATGTAATGTATAACCAATGTCAAAAGTGTTTATGTGTCAAATGTAAACCATGTAATGTGTAACCAAAATGATATGTATGGTTAGTGAAATGTATCAACTAAACCATATGCACAAGAACATAGTATTGAAGTAAAACTTGGTTTAAATCAAAGCTATGTTTTGTGTAAATGCATGATCAATGTAAATCATGTAATATGTAACCAAAATGATATGTATGGCTAGTGAAATGTATCAACTAAACCATATGCACAAGAACATAGTATTGAAGTAAAACTTGGTTTAAATCAACGTTATGTTTTGTGTAAATGCATGCTATACTGATACGAACATCTATGCGGTATTTGTTAAAATGCATGCATCCAAGCCTTGAGACTGTGGCGATAAACCTTTAAACAAATTAAAGGTTTATCTAAATTATGTATATCGAATTCGGTCATTCCTTTCATCCCCTTTCCCTGGGATGTCCGGAACGGGAGTTGTCAATTCCTATGGTACCACTACCTACTAACGAACGGCGTAATTAATGTTAATGAATGTATTGTTCCATTGTAAACAAACCAAATGTCATAACAAAAATGTAAGCATGTGATGCACTAAGTATGTAATCAAATGAACATACGTAGCGTGAAAATGTAATGTAAAACGATGTACTAAGTAATGCACACAATGGGCACACCTAGCATGAAATGTAATGTAAAACAATGTACCAAGTAATGCACACAATGGGCACACCTAGCATAAAATGTAATGAAATCATGTACTATAATGTACTAACGAACATAGCAGGTATATGATGTGAAAACAGGAAAGCATGAAAGTAACAAGTAGGCACATGTGTTTCACCCCAAAACAGTTTGGAAAACAGTAAAAGAGGGGTCTATGTACTCACTTGAGATTGCTCAGAAGTCCTTGAGTAACAAGCAAACAATGCTAGAGATCGCGGATATCAAACGGCACCTAATATAGGTAACTATGTTAATTAACTGGACCTAGATCGGAAGATCGGGTAGCATTAGGGTTTGTAAACCAAACGAGTGTAGAGACTCGTGTCATTTGGTTTAACAAAGCCTACATACTAAATGAAACTTAACCTAAGTGTTTTCGACCCATTACGACCCGTTTAGGTAGCTTATGCTACTTTAACGCGTCGTTCGCGTAAAACGCGTTCGGACCGCCTAACTAGTCCTATGACAAGTGTTATATGCCTAAACATGTTACATAATCAGTTATGTGACAAAAGTTTAGGTTACATATGCTTAATTACCAATTATACATGAAAAGGGTATTCTGGTAATTTCCCTAAGGCATATAAACTACCTATCATACAACTACTTAAACGATGTGACCATAGGATATAACCTCGGAAGGTTATTCCCTACCTACTATGGTCACCTAATGTATTTGGTCGGATCCTAATGATCGACCAAATGGGTCGGGTTCGAGGTATAAGCGATTTATTAGATCGCTTACCCTACGACCCTAGACAACGTGGTAATCAGTAGGCATAGTCCCAAGGGACTATAACCAACGTGATTACACTCACGTTGCGAAGTTCAAAAGAACTTCGCATTGACCATTACTGGTCAACGCTGAAAGTCAAACAAAGTTTGACTTTCTGACTCGAAAAGCAATAAAATAAGGAAAAGAACGAAAGAATACTTACGAAGGGTCCCCGAATGCTAACTTCGATTCAAAAATCTCAGGTATGAAACAATAGTTTCAACTTAGAGTTTCTCAAATCAAAGTTCTTGTGATTTTGAAGCATGGGGGGTGGGGTATTTATAGTATTCGGACCACCGTTAAGATCGTTTCATGGAAACCGTGCTTTAATCGCAACCGTACAAGTGTTGGAACCTTATGGTGACTAAAAATGGTCCTTATCATCTGACTAAGCAAGTGAGAACATGTGGTGGTGGATCAACCAGCTGCAACTTGCTGAAAACAACATTGAATCTGGTCTGATATGCGGACGCGGCCCGCTTCAGGATCAGACAAACACAATGCGGGCCGCCTGGCCCTTCTGATCAGCAAACATGTTTGAAAAATGACAGTTTCAGTCCCTGCACGTGTTTAAGGCCATTCCCGACACTTCTAAGGCCCGTAAAGCCAACTTTAAGGCCCTAAAATGTTGCCTAAACATTGTGGACATGAAACATGCTCAAAAATATGCCGGGTGTTGGTTCGTTTGGTCGTACGAACGCGATGTTCGCTTAATTACGACGGAATGCGCATAAGCGCGAAAAACGATCCAAATGACGCAACGAATGGATTTTTGGCAAGCCAAACACTAAAGCATAATATAGTCATGCTTACATAAATTTTTGGATGTCCGGATGTATTCAGAACGTAAGTTATGCGCGAAAGTGCAAACTTGTGCACTTTTTGACACTTTTAGTCCCTGAATGACCCAAAAGTTTATTTTAGCACACCGAACCCCTCAAAGCCTATTTCTAAGCTATATAAAGGATATTTAAGGCGTGTTTAACTTATGGTCATGTTCCGGAATGTTCGTTACAGTTCAAATTGACATACTTTCGCAGTTTGTCATATTTAGTCCCTGTAAGCGAATTAACTTGTTTTAGCCATACCAAAGCCTTCAAAACTTATCTCTAAGTTATGTAAAGGTTATTTAAGGTATGTTAAGCCTATGTCACTATTCTGGAGTGTTTGTTGCATTAAACTGGTTATATTTACGCATCGGTGCGCGTATAACCTTCCAGAAAGCGATTTGGAGTTTGAAATTGAACAAGAATTGATATGTGCAAATGATACACATATTTTTACAAATCCCAAGTATGAAATATAATATTTCATTGGTTTGGTATTTGTTTGATGGCCGCGAAGGCACAGGTGTTACACTCTTTCATTGGGCAATGGGGTGGCATCTTCTCTCACCTTCTTTAAGACAATTTTGTATGAAAAATCAATGAGAGATGAACTTGAATGAATGACTAAAACTCTCTCTAGATTTTCGGTTATGGGGTCTTTAATTCAAGGGTTTCAAGTTCAATTTTTCAAGTGTAAGACTTGTTAAAAGACTCTAATTTTCGGCCAACATGTGGTTGATCAAGAAGGTTATTCAAGTTTGTTTTTCAAGTACAAGAACTCCATATTTTCTCTCTAAGATTTTCGGCCATGGGTTGTTGATTATGAGGGATTTTTTAAGTGAGTTCATAAGTGTAGAAATCCTAGCTAAATCAAAGAGTTTGTTGGAAGGCTTGGGGTATAAAAGCTTGAGGTCTTCTACACTTGAAGGCAACCGTTCAAGAAGCATCATCTTCTTCATATCCTTTACTCCTTGGAAGGTAGTATTCCAAACACCCTATGGTTGTGTTTTAGTTTTTGATAGCATGCATGTTCGTATATGGATCCGGGATTGGGTTTTACATATAAAATGGGTTTTATATCTTGAAAGTAAACATGTTTTAAATTATATTTTCCGCTGCGTTTTTATTTCATACGGATGAAATCACTTTGATAAACATGTGAAAAACCCAACAATGGCATCTAGAGCCGCTTATATGAGTGCATGCTTCATAGGATATGAAATTTTTGGGTTTCGGGTTTGGTTAAAACCCTTTGGCCGAAATTTTATATATGGTTATCCTTTTGTTTTTCAAGATTATTTTCATACATGCATAATAGTATCTTGAAAAATTATGTCATTTGGATGATTTGTTTGTTTGGACAAAAACCCACTTTTTCGGTTTTTTCATTCTTGACCGAAAAGTAGCTTGTAAAAAGGAAACCATTTTTTGCTTCTTGAATTTTATATATATGTGGATATATTTTGGTGTTCATAACCTAGCCATGACCTTGTGTGAATATGTTGAATGATTGTATTATGATTTATATTTAATTATTTCAAAGGTTGTAATAATTAATTATTTTTGTTCTTCCATTTGTAAAGTTATGTAATTTATTTATTTTCATTTGGTATGTAAATAAATAGATTAGGTGCATTTTATTTTTACTAGAAAAATGTTTGCATTTTATTTTTACTAGAAAAATGTATTAGGATACCTTTTGTAAAAGAAGATGCACACAAAAATGCTGTTTTGGTTTTGGCTAATTTCGGGCCTAAAGGACTTCATAGTTCTTAACGGGATTTTAGCCCGATAACCAAAACACATTTTTGAAGTCCAAAGGAGTTTGGAGCTGAATATAAAAGACATTTGGAAGCCCAAAGAATGTGAAGAAATCACAACACAAGAAGAAGACTTGAAGCATTTGGATACGGGATCAAGTGGGAGTTCAA
>JARYGA010003315.1:0-31399 GCA_030545235.1 Helianthus tuberosus | reverse complement strand
ATCCCCGCCCAAGGGGCCACACCGTAACCCAAGCCCACCCGGGATGGTGACTTGGGCGTTTGTACCCAACCCACGCCCCAACCCCGCCCCATACCCCATAGTCTAAGATGATTATGATTTATTAATAATTTATAGATAAACACACCCAAAGACTACAATATAAGATATTTTGTTTTAAAAAATTGGCCACTAATGATAATAACAATTTTTATAGTCATTTTCATTGTCTAGTTATTCGTTATTTCTTCATGTATATATAATTTTTGTATTATTTATTTTGTCTTATTAATAACACAACTTTTCAATCACTTAACCATGCATATGACTAATTTTAAAAGAATGGTAACTGATAGCAAACCCTGGCAATTGCTACAGCCGATTCAACTAGTTCTATTTACTTTTATCTAAAATAGTGGGTTTGGTTCAACCCAAAAATCTCGTCAAAACTGGGCGATATGAATCTTGAACACCCTTACCAAATATGAATATATAATGACCAAATTTTGACTTACATGCATTAGTATTCCCTTGGATATATACGTTTGCGACCCCCGTCGAAAACGTCAAGCTTCGCCACTGGATACTCTCTTCTTCATTGCTCCTGTTATGCATCGATAATCATCGTCCATGATTAGTGAGAGTTATATTTGTTTTTCTTTTTCAATTTTTACTGGTTTATGGTGAGGTCTGTCGATGATCTGTCTTTTTTATTGTTCATCATTGATACTCATTTTTCTTTGTTAAGCTCTTTTTCCGATTATTTTTCCAAATTTTTTTAGGAGAAATTTATTAAGAGTTATTGAGAGGATATGATGTTGGCTTATAAGAATACTTGAATTAGAAAACCCAAACAATCAAAGGATCAATCGAATAAGAAGACCGTAACCACCTTAACTCTCGAGTCTCATCGTTGTAATTTATGTCTTCTTCCTCCAAATTCGGCATGTTCAGTATAACAAGAATCCGAATTGGTTTTTATAACATAATTAGAATTTGGTTCGGCTTTAATAAACGTCAATTCAAGAAAATCTAGTAGATGAAGACCCGCAGCCAGATATGTAAGAAATACATGATAACTAATTAAACACATAAACACATGTAAATTATTTATGCATGTCTCCCTAACTGTTTAATCTTTAATACTAAACAAGAATTACCAATGTTGAATAGTCTAAAGTATTGCAAGTTATAGATATTCATATTTAAATAAGATGTATCAATATCAGTTTAAACTAAGTTCTCAATTCAGCAATCTATCACAAGAGACCCTAAACATGAAAGTTTTAAAATATCATGAAAAATAACAAAAGAAATTCTAAAACAACATTCCAAATTAAAACCAAAATCTTTAACAAAACTCACAACCATCACACAAAGTGTTTTATTTTTAATAATGTTACAATGAAGGAAAACCTACACTTCTTAGAAATAATAATCATTCTTTATTCCCCTTTTAATCAGAAGCACACTGAAACCATAAAATTATCTTTTTGTTTACTATTATCATAACAAGCTAACTTCCATATAGAGCCCTAATCCCTTGAATATCGTCCGAACTTAATCCTTTTGTTTCTCCTGCCATAAAGGTACCCCACATTATTGCACTTTGAAATTGGCTATGATCAAGTCCAAGTAGATGTCCTATTTCATGTAAAGCCAAAGTCTCAACATCATAAGCGTTTGGGACTGCTCCGATCACCCAACTTTCATCCGCATCATAGTGGAACCTTCCATTTGTAGGGTAAAAAGCATGGGCTAATACTCCACCCTGCCCGTCAAACGGGGATCCATCTCCATGGGATCCGCGTGCAAAACTAATCTTTATGTCAGCGCTTTGATAAGTTCTAGCTTGTGAAAATGTGAAATATTGAGAAGCAGTAGCCCATTTGCTAAAAGCTCGTGCAACAGGAGGTATGAATCGGGTAGGGAAACGTGATCCAAAAGCATAGGTTAGATGCCTTTTTCCCTCGGGCCATCTTGGTGTGCCCTGAGGGAATTGATAATGAGAGACGGTATGCAAAGTTTTGTCACTATGTTGATGAGTTTGCTTATCGGGAAATCCACAACGAGGCATGACCATCGTGGACACTGTTGGCGCATCAAGCGTTCCAGTGGCATTGAGATGGTGATAGACTTGGTACGACTTGATTGCTGCCTCAAGCTCCTCGTCAAAAGAGTCTTCTATAGGATTTGTGACGTTAGGGTTGCTTTCGTAGTTAAGGTATCCAAAATGGCTAAGATAGAGTTTAAGGTCACGGATGCCTTTTAGTTTCTCACCCTTATGACACCCTTGCATTTTTTTCAGAAACCCGAAAGGTGAATGGTCAGTGCTATTATCTAGTAAACCATTTGGTTGTAAATGAGGGTATTGAAAATGAGAAAATACAGGTAGCACAAACAGAAACAGAAAAACAATGAATGAAAATGGAAAAGAGAGTTTAGATGCCATTAGAAAGACTATGTTCTAACTTTTGAATTTTGAGATACGTTTGTAGGATTTAAAAGCTCTATTTATATCGATATTCTTAACTTATTTTATTTATTATTAAATTCATTGAAAAGGGTATGAAACTTCCGTGATGTTAGCATAAGGTTTGTTATTTTGATATTTCAGAAACAGTCAATAAGATGACTTCCATAACAAAGAAAACTCAACTTACATGTCCGCTTGAATTTTTGTTTCATCATTTATGCCTTAATTTATGGCAAATTGGCAATGTTTTTAATCCTGTTGCTATTTGTTTTATTGTATATCGTTTAATGTTACCTTATATATACAAAGCTAAAGTTATTCTACAAATAAGTCTTAAAATACTCATGGGCGAAGCTTTTAAGGAGCGGCCGACCCCCCGAACTTTTCGCTCAGTAGTAGAGAGCATGTAGTTTTCGTATAGAAATTTTTGCGTATATACGTTTTCGACCCCCTAGTTTCATAGAAATTTTTAGATCCGATAACTTCTGCACTCGGTCGGAAATCTCAAGCTTCGCTAGTCCCTGCACCTCCCTAAATTTCAAACTTCTCTGCCTTCTTTTACATATCAACCAAAAGACAAACCCTAATCTCTTTTTTCTTTTCTTTTGCGAAAACTACTCTGATGTGGTCCTTGTTCACGACGCTGCTACTACAAATATGTTTAAAGTATACACATGCAATCTCCCATCCGTCATTAACGCACCTGAATCCATCAAAGCTTCAACCGCCGCTACCGGAACCCTAAATCTTCGTCGCAAATTTTTGGGATAGGAAGCCGAAAGCAGATCAACGGGTTCATCTTCAAAGATTGTTTGAATAGTTAGGGTAAAATGTAAATATTAATACTTCATTTGAATTCCGTTAAGGTCCACAAAGCTCGGCAGGCATAGCCTTTGATATTTTAGACAGAAAAAGAAGAGAAAACTGTTAAAGCACCGGATCGATGACGAACATCAAACATTGCACTTGATTCAAGACATGAAGAACAAAATATGAACAAGATAGAAATATGTAGAAGATGAATCTCTTTATTAACGAATCAGTCATCACAGATTACATACCAAAAGAGTATACATCATCTACAAGCTGGTTTAGATCACAAAGATCTAAACCCTAGCTTTCTCTCACTAACACATAGTCTCTCTCTCTCTCTCTAGGATGTGCACACCAGGAGGAACAAGAAGTTAGGAGAGGTGCACAAAGCTCCTTGATCCATCCTTGCCCTAATCCTATACAACACATATATATAGACTAGGAACTAAAACCCGGAGACTGCTATCCCAAAGACTAACTCGGAACAATGTACTGAAGATATAAAACTCGGACTAAAGAAGTTTAAACAGATTGATAATGTTGGTGCATTTGTGTCTGTACTTTGTCTGTATTTCGTCATGATACAAAACGATGTCTTATGTTAGTCTGGGTTACGTCTTAGTTTGTTACAATGTGCGTTCGATGTAAGTTTGACCAAGTCAACCATCCTCCTGGTTTGACTTGGCCAAACAGTTAGCACATTGGTTGTTAGTTGTGTGTGTCGAAGGATAGATCATCGAAGGATAGTCTATATCCTTCGATGATGAGCTCGAAAGATAGACCACGAAGGATAGACCTCGAAGGATATCATCCTTCGTGGTGAATGTGATCTTTCGATGGGCCTTCTGGTCGACAGATGATCTGTCGATCAATCTGTCTGATCCTTCGACCAGACCTGCTGTGTCGGGTATATATACCCATGTAGTGTGTTGTGTTCAGTAGAAAGAGACATAGAGGCAAACAGAGAGAGAGAGACAGGAGAGCACACACACTTTGAGAGTTTATAGAACATATCTGTAAACATTGAGCTTGTAACCGGACCCTTCATTCGTATTAATACATGTGGTGTTAATCGGTGAATCTTGTGTGTTGTGTTTGTGCTTGTTCTCGCATAATTTCTCGGTTGCATGCTAGCTTGGATTCCGCACTCGCTAGTGTGTTTGATATAACAAGGAAAAGGTTTATATCTCATCCTCGAGAGGGACCTACAAGTGGTATCAGAGCCTTGGCTCTTCTCCTTGTTAAAACCGAGTGGTTTCGGGTGTTTTCCGGGTGTTTAAAGTTCATATTTTTCTGGAAATCTTTCTGTTTTTGCTTGATGTTTTGTTAAAAACCTTGTTATTTTTCATGTTTACATGTTAGTTGTTGGTTTTTGTTAAACATCTTAGCAAAATTGTTTGTTTGGAGAGTTTCGGTTCACCGAAATTCTTGTTTTTCTGGTTGGTGTTCTTGAAGTCTTCATAGTGTTCTTCATAAAAATACACATTTGATCTTAAAATTTGAATATTGGAACTTGTTTGTGCTTTGGAAGTTGTAAACTGATTAAAATATTGGGATCATTACCCGGTTGGTGAAAGACCTGCATATTCAGACCTGCAAGATATGGTCTGAACATACTTTCTGCCGAAAGTACTCACCAACCCGTCAACTTTTTCACCAACCCGTCACTCTTTGTCAACTGTGTCAGACAAGATCGAAAGATATCCTTCGAAGTTGAAAGTTCATCTTTCGATCAAGGGAGGTTCGATAGATAATCATCCTTCGAACCAAGGAATCTTTTCGAAACATACATCTTTCGGTCTTCTGCTCATTTTCGAAAGACTAGGATCCTTCGATTGGGAAGTCTTTCGAAGTCATCTTTCGTGTTCATCTTTCGGTCTACAGTTCTTTTTCGAAAGATAAGGATCCTTCGATTGGAGAATCTTTCGAAAACATTGTTCGAAACTCAACAGTGATCTTTCGAACACTGTTGATCCTTCGAACAGGTGTTGATCTTTCGATCCTTGTTTGTTTAAGTCTAACAGTTTGTGCTTTTCAGGTCTTTCGACTCTTGATCCTTCGACTAGTTGTTATCCTTCGAGATTTTAACATAGTTTGTGAAAATTAAATTTTTGAAAGGAGAAAACTTATTTTTCAAATTTTAAATCAATTTTCACTTAATATATTAATTATCATAAAATGGGAACAAACGGTCAGTGGGATCCAACCGCGTGGACTCAAATAACTTCGACTCCACAATCATCAGCTATGCAATCTACACAATCTACGTCAGATTTCGACAAAACTGCATGGATGCGAGCTATTGCCCCACCTCAAGCTGCAATGATAACTGCAAATCAATGGGCTTTGGTCACAAATCAAAGCAACAGCATTCAATCTATGATGCAGAACGACAGTGAAACTGGTACAAGCACAAAACCGCCAAAGTTAAATCACATCAATGATTGGGGATGGTGGAAAGAAAGGCTGAGGACTTATGTTCAGGGACAAGGTCAAGATCTATGGATGTGCTTCTTCACAGCTTTTGAAAATGAGTTGGAAATTGCAGGATCTAATCCACAAACTTACAGCACTTTGTCTGAAGAAGATAAAAAGAAGTTTGAGTTAGAAAAGAAGGCATTCATGATTCTCACACAAGCTCTTCATAAAGACATTTACCACCAGTTTGTTTACTGCACGACTACTAAAAGCTTGTGGGATATGCTCACGTTACGGTGTGAAGGAAATGCTCAATCTAGAAAGATCAAGCAAGAATTACTGAAGAAAGAGTTTGAAGGATTTACGTGTTTGGAGAATGAGACTTTGGCAGACTTATCTACAAGGTTCCATCACTTGTTGAGCGAGATGTTTGCTTTTAAAGTTACTGCCACTCCACAAGAATTGGTGAAGAGATTCGCTGATAGCTTACCAGCAAAGTGGAGCAGTTATCTTGAAATTCTCAAAGAAAATGGTGTTTTAGAAACAATCACCGTTTATGAATTAATTCAAAGATTGGAGAATAAGGATGTAGAAGAAAAGCTGAAGGCAAAAAGAACACAAACTCCTCAAAATCCAGAAATGTACTTTGGGATTGCAGGAGGTATCAGTGGAGAAAGACCAGCTTCTCAACACGCAAAGCTCCAAACAGCTTTCGTTTCTAACACCGGACCTTCAACAACAGATCAGTTTGATCCTTCAGCCTACACGATGTTTTCAAGACCGAATGTGCAACCGACAGCTCACCAGCAACAACCGCAACAGCAAGGGTTCTATGGAAGCTCTTCAAACTTTCAAGCCACTTCCAATCCTAACACAGTCAGATTAGACACTTCCAACTTTTCCAAAGTCAGTGTCGAAGTAGCCAAGGAGCATATGGAGATGTTGAATACCTTGGTTAGTGCTTATTGTGGATTAGTTGCAGGTCAGATTGGGAATATCAATCTAACCAATGAAGATTATCAGCAAGTGGATAAAGAAGAGTTTGAAATGATGGATATCAAATGGGCTCTTGCTAGTGCAATTCGAAGAGCAAAGGAGTTTATGGAAAGGACGGGGAGAACCAACTTGGAAAACAAGAAAGACACCAAGTATGGGTTCGACAAGCAAGCTGTCAAGTGCTTTAACTGTGGCGAACGGGGTCATTTCAAAAGGGAATGCACAAGACCAGCTCAGCATGGAAATCAAAATCCGTTCAGAAATCAAGGCAACCAGCAGAACCAGAACGGGAACAATGTTCGAACGTTGATACCTGTCAACAACCAAGGCCAAGCAGGGTCATCAAATACCAACCGGGGGCTGATGGTTCAAATAGATGAGGGTTGTGATTGGTCGCTTCAGCTTGGAGAAGGAGGAAATGGCGGAACAGCATGTTTTGCTGAAGTCGTAAAGGATTTAAAGCACGCCAGTGGTGGAGAATCTTCCACCAATGGTGTTGCATCTTCTGAAGATGAAGAAAGTTCTGGTTATAGTGGAAGCTTAGATGAAGAATCCTCCACTTCAGGAAATGATCATGTGGATGAGACATCACGTGCGTCAGTCGATGCAGATATTGATGAGCTTTTGGAGGAAGCTGCAGCAGTAACTGAAAGAAGATCTAATTTGACGGATCAAGCTGCTTACTCTTCGTCTTCTCTCCATTCAGCCTTTATGGCTAATGTCGACAGTTCATCAGGTCAGGTATGTGTCGATGAACCCACTGTAGTTAGCTGTGAAAATTGTGATAGTTTAAATGTTAAATATGCTGAACAGGAAAGTCAGGTTGAACTCCTATCCAAACACAATCAAGAATTGATTGTAGATCTTTCTAAAGCAGCTGAAGCTAACGTGTTTTTAACCAGAAATGAAAAGGAATTTAAAACAACAATTGCGTCATTAAGACATGATGTTTCAGAATTACAAAAAGCTGTTTTACGAAAACAACATGCTAACAATGATCTTATAGACACAATTGAAAAGCAGATGGTAGAATTGGCAACCGCTCGATGTGAATGTGAAACAATCAAGCAGAAATTGGAAAGTTATTCCAATTCCCGCTATGTATTGGATCACATTATTGATGTTCAAAGGAAAAAGGGGGATAAGAAGTGTATGGGATTCAAATCATGTCCTCCCCCAATGAATCACAATTACTCCAAACTGCCTGATGACGAGGATATGCCCCGTTTTGAACCTACTGTGCCACTCGGTCTAGATGACTTTGCAGCAAGCCTCGGGTTCACAACTGGTACATCATCCTCGGGTCAATCTGAAACTGAATCTGAATCGGAGAATGTGACAGATTCATCATGTGTTGAGGAACAGAGTCCTCCCATTGTTGAGGATGCTGATTCTTCGGATGATGAATCTGAAGTGATTGTGAAACAACAGTCTAACTCGGTTACAACAGATATTCCAATCGAGAATCACATCCTGTGTGATCCACCAGTGAAACCGAGTAAGACTGATATGTCAAAACCAATGGAGTCCCTTGTATCTAGAAGTGAAGAGAGTAACTTGTTGTACACGCTCAAAGGAGATGACAAAATTTACTCTAACAGAGATTTTCCAATTAAAAATGTAAATCAAGATTTAATTGAGCAAATTTTTGAAGGATGCACTGATAAGTTTTTGGGGAACAAAAGTGGCAAAGCTACTGTCACTCAATGTGATCCAATTCCGTGTGAACAAATTAGAAAACAGTACGGAAACCAAAAACTACAAGCTGAGCGAAAACAACAAGTCAATTCCGGAAAGGGTAAGGTACAGGGAAAGAAGGCTCAGAACAAGAATGTTCAAGCACCTAAGGTTCAACAACAATGGGTGCAAAACAAAAGAGCTCCTGTTAAGAAAAGAGAACCGAAAGTGAACTTTGTTGGATCCACGGGTTCAGACAAACTTGAAACATTTCAGGATAAATCTAACCTTGATTTTATAAAACAAGTTAGAATTTTAAAACGAAATGATCAGAATAATTACACCCAACACACCAACGGATGTGATTTAGGTCCAAGCACGTCTAGATCACAAAGTTCATTGTCTGGTTCTCAGTCTGGTCATCAACATGTTTCTCCGAGGTTTGTAGAGCGGAGAATGTGCTTTGAGTGTGGCACAATTGGGCATATTGTAAGATATTGCCCATACCTGCAAAAGTTGAAGGCAAAAACAAGTGCTCCCCAAGAAACCAATTACCAAAAACGATCATTTTCCCCGAAACAAGACCCACGTGTCTTGAAAGAAAGGGAAAAGAAGTTAAAACAAAAGAATCAAAAGGTAATTGAAAAGGCCTTAAAATCAGAGGTCAAAGAAGAAAAACCTGTTCAAGCAAAACCTAAAACTGTAAAACCAGTAAATGCTAAAACAATTAATGCAAATACTGGTAAAGAACAAACAGCTTGGAAACAAAAACAGGTAATTCAGTCAGGGGGAGCACCACAGGTTCTTTTTCCTAATCATCAAGTGATTGAAATCACTTTTCTTGATGATCAAGGACGACCCAAGTCCACGAAGGCTTGGGTCCCTCTCTCCAACTAATTTTTGAGTAAGCGTGTAGGATATTCCAGGAGGAACTTTCGATAGTCGTAAGATTGTTGATAGTGGAGCATCCTTGCACAAGATAGGCGACAGAAGAAATTGTTGCCTTTGATGGAGAGGAAGAGAAAAGGAAAAAGATAAGAAGTCAAACATTCCGATGAAGGAATGATGGTGAAAGAATGTGGTTGAATGAAATTGGAAGCTTCGACAAAATGAAAATCATTTCAAAATGTGAATGTTCAAGGCTTTGATCGGGTCCCCGGGATAGATTCAATCAAAATGTACGCACCTGCAGCACGTCTGAAGTTCAACAATCTACAAGATGAACGTGAGGTGTACATTTCTTCGTGGTGTGTTTGAAGAAAATGTGTTTGTTGAACAAACCAACCAGGTGTGCGGACGCCTTGGCATGGATTGAACAACCGCACACTACTTCTGAAAGAGAAAGACAAGACCTTCGCTGGTGCAATGTGGAAGACCAGCCGGACCCGAAGGTTTATGATCTTGTTGCTGTGAAGGGATTTCAGTAGCTACAAATCGACCTTGAAATCCACAACGGGTGGATATTCAGTTTGGGAGAGCACTCAGATTCCTTGCAATGCACGATGCAGTTGCAGGATACGGTTTTACATTTCTAATCTCTCCTATACTTGTCGATATTTAAGCTGCTTTGTGAATTATTATCTCGTTCAGCACTCTTTGGCCAGACAATGTTGTCATGGTCCGCACCGCTTACCGACATGCCAACTGATTTTTCCAAAATTCGCTAAATCATTTCTGATTACAACTTAATTTTGGTAAACGGCATTGAGGTAAAACATGAGTTAACCAACATCGGAAAATCATTTTTGTAAATACCTTTGTGTTTTAAATTTATTTTAGTTTGTTGATTTTAGGGGGAGTAAATCCAAACACAAACTTTGAAAATCCAAAATCCAAACACAAACTTTGAAAATCCAAAAACATTGAAAAATTTCAAAAAACACAAAAACAATAGAAAAACAAAAAATGAGTTTCCTGGCGAGCAAAAGAGAAAATGATAGTACATCAGTGGTCTGTCTAAACCTCTTTAAACCCAAAATGAAAAACGATAAGCAGCTCTATATAAGATGTATCGGTAGGCTCACAATCATTTTAAAGTGTGCAGGGTGATATAAACTTAAATCCGACTGAAGACTGGGTGGGAACCATTCATTGGCATATGGTCTTAGTACCGAAATTTCGTTTGAGAGATTGCCGAGGTTCTGAGATATTCGGTCTTTATGCTGCTTATCATCTGGGTATCATGGTTGTATCTTTTACCGAAAAAATAACGGGGACGCAAGTCTAGATCTTCCATGATACTATACATACGTGTACATACTGCATACGACCTCAATAAGTGATAAACAATCACATGTCCAAACAAAATAAGTGATAAAATATCACATTTATCCGGGAGTCAAGTTCGTCTCTCTGCTGTACGAAAGTACTGACCTGTTCACGGACTTGCTCCTGTGCCCTCATGCATCTGAAACTCAAGTTCCTCATAAATAAGTGATTCTATCACATAGGGCTTGTTTTCAATCAAAATAAGTGAGAATCTCACATCATATACGGTCAAACAGATGATAATCGGTATACTCACCGGTAAGATGAATCCTCGTGCATACCTTGATACGGGAATGTGTCGTGATATGGATGAACACCGGTCGGTAAGTATAAATTATACCTTAACGTATCCCCTCGCCATGATTACAAATGATAAGTTGAGCTTATGTGGACAACAATACCGATAATTGTTATAGGATGCTTATCTTAATGTTAATTAACTGAACAACAAGAGCGTTTTGGCATGACCGTACACTGATATGATTCTCTTACCCTCGAAACTCGCAAAAAGAATGTCTGTAAATATTTATTTAATGTTTCCTGTTTATGTATCTTGGTATATATTTATTTATTGTTTTCCGTCTTTACTTTTGAAAAACGAAAATTTCAAAAAGATTTTAGGTGTGTTTTAATTTAAACTTTATAAAATCCAAAAAGATTTTTCTTCAAGTTTATTTTTGATTGACTGATGTTGGAACTCGAGTCTATCCTACCCAAAATCCTGATCGTAAGCTGGAAGACAATTGCATCTTCATAAACAGTCGAAGTTAACAAGTTTTGAAAGTTAAAGGATTAAAATGAATATTTTTCTAAACTTTCAAACTACTGTCGGTTGGTGGTTGATTGAGATTTGATCTCATATGTGTCGTTAGTTTAAATGTTAACTATATTCTAAGCGGTTGTTCTCATTATGTGTTTAGCTTTCTTGCATGTGCAGATGCTAAAGGCGAGGAGAACATGTTCGATGAAAAGCTTTGGAATGAAGACACGAAGTGGAGGTACTCAAAGGATAAAATGATCGAGTTGCCGATATCCCTTCATCAACACCACAAGGATCTGAAGAATTGACAAGTCAAAAGATTCACGAGCATGACTCAATGGAGAGTTCAATCTAAGGGGGAGTTTGTCAACACACTTTCTACATTAAACGGGGAGTTTGTTGATACACTTTCTGCTTTCGTCGCGTGAAAACTTTGAAGATCCTCCGACATGAAAGACATAGAAGACGAACCAACACGAGTAGCGTCCAAGGGGGAGTTTGTTGATGCACTTTGTGTGGACGCGACTCGGCTCGGTTCGACTCGGCCTTGAAGACTTGAAGACACGAAGATCGAGACAAAGCTACAGCCAAGGGGGAGTTTGTTGGTGCATTTGTGTCTGTACTTTGTCTGTATTTCGTCATGATACAAAACGATGTCTTATGTTAGTCTGGGTTACGTCTTAGTTTGTTACAATGTGCGTTCGATGTAAGTTTGACCAAGTCAACCATCCTCCTGGTTTGACTTGGCCAAACAGTTAGCACATTGGTTGTTAGTTGTGTGTGTCGAAGGATAGATCATCGAAGGATAGTCTATATCCTTCGATGATGAGCTCGAAAGATAGACCACGAAGGATAGACCTCGAAGGATATCATCCTTCGTGGTGAATGTGATCTTTCGATGGGCCTTCTGGTCGACAGATGATCTGTCGATCAATCTGTCTGATCCTTCGACCAGACCTGCTGTGTCGGGTATATATACCCATGTAGTGTGTTGTGTTCAGTAGAAAGAGACATAGAGGCAGACAGAGAGAGAGACAGGAGAGCACACACACTTTGAGAGTTTATAAAACATATCTGTAAACATTGAGCTTGTAACCGGACCCTTCATTCGTATTAATACATGTGGTGTTAATCGGTGAATCTTGTGTGTTGTGTTTGTGCTTGTTCTCGCATAATTTCTCGGTTGCATGCTAGCTTGGATTCCACACTCGCTAGTGTGTTTGATATAACAAGGAAAAGGTTTATATCTCATCCTCGAGAGGGACCTACAGATAACAAACAGGAACTCGGAGCTGTTCAAATTTTGCCAAAACTCGAAACTAATTTTGCCAAAACTTGGAACTGATTAAAGAAGTTTGAACAAAACAGGAACTCGACACCAGGCTGAGATTGACCAAAACTCAGAACAGTGTGTAAAATTGAAGATTACAAACTCGGAACAAATCCATACCTCAGAACACATCCAACAGTTTCAACCGTCTTTAAAACACGGAATTTTAGAAACGAAACTTGTTAAAACTCGGAACTGGAAGTAAAACTCGGACCTGATAAGGGTGTAGAGAAACTCGGACCTGAGTGTAAAGAAACTCGGACCTAATAAGAAGTTCTAAACTCGGACCTAACAAACCCTCACCATAAACTCGGACCTAATAAGAGTGTAAAGAAAAACTCGGATCACAAGAATTTAGGGTAAAACTCGGACATCAAAGGATTTAAAATCCGGACACAATGGACTCAGTAACCAGTTAAATGAAAACTCGGAATGAACCAAAACTCGGGGATACTGAACTGAAACAAAACTCGGAAACTGAACTCAACTCTATGCTAAAACACGGACTTGTTGAACTTGATAAGAAACTCGGATTCACAAAATAAAACTAGGACTAAGAGTTTAAAACTCGGACCAAACCTCAGACCATAAATAAGGGTTTAAAACTTGGACCAAACATAGACAACAAAGTAAGAGTTTAAAACTTGGACCAAACCTAGACAATAAAGTAAGAGTTTAAAACTTGGACCAAAACTAGACAACAAAGTAAGAGTTTAAAACTTGGACCAAACCTAGACAACAAAGTAAGAGTTTAAAACTTGGACCAACCCTAGACAACAAAGTAAGAGTTTAAAGCTTGGACCAAACCTGGACAACAAAGTAAGGGTTTAAAACTCGGACCAACTTAAACTCAGACCAAAAGGAGTGGAACTAAAACTCGGAGCAAGTAAATTTCTCAAACTCGGATCCAAATGAACCAGTCTCCGGACTATCTCCCCAATGTGACTTCACACTGGTTCAACAATACCCCGGAAACACAAACACCGAAGGAAAAACTCTGAATGAAACCTCTGAAGGAAACACACTGAAGGAAAAAACCTGACTTGATGTTAATAGACTAACTCGGACAGGGAAAACACTTACATAAATTCGGAGATTTCCTTTTACAGATCAAAACCCTAGATCTACCAAAAACCCAGCAGTTCTCTCCAACACAGCTCGAATGTCTTCATATCTGGACCAAAATCTTCACGTCTTCAAGATGTTTGGCGGAAACAAACATCAAATCAAGAGCAATGGTGATTTGGAAGGCGGTTAGTCCATTCTGAATCGGTAACCATGCTCTGATACCACTGTTAAAGGCCTCCTAATCCAAGATCTCACTCAGCTAATGCAACCAACAGGTGTGCGGAATCCACCTGATGATCAACCACTGTAGATGAAACACTAGAATGCAAAGATTTGTGAGAGAAATCAAGAATACACAGAGTATTCTTGATGAGGAAGATGAATGACGTCACACACACACAGTAGCCGCCAGACAAACACACACACAATGATTAGGGTTAGAAAGGTGCACAGAATATCACATAGAATCGCCGCCTTGTCTATTCCACATAAAGGTATATATACAAGGCAAACCCCGGACTTCCAAGACACACTAGAAAGCTCGGACAAAACATACTACACAAAACCCTGACTTTTGTCCTAAGCAAAAACTCTGACAAAAGTCTAGCCTAAAACTTGGATTAAGTTTCAATACATATCCAATGAAGACCCTATAAATTGGAAGGCATGCACTTATCACCTAAAGTGCATTAACAAAAACTGATAAAAGTTTACTCTTAAATGAATTACAAAAGGGTCTTTTATTAAAATTCAACACAAACACATATATCAAATATTGTATTTCAGTGATTCTTCTTTAAATAAAATCAAACGTTATTATAATCTCAAAATTATACGGTGAGTTGTAATAATATTTATTCTAAACTTTATTGGAGGAGAGTCTCAAAATAGTAATTTAAGAGATTTACTAGTCGAAAAAAAGTCCTGTTGAAATTTATATATATTTTCAAAGATGAGTATCGAATGGTTAAGTGCTGAACCAGTAAGATGTCTGAACCATTAAGTACTGAACCTGTAAGAGATCTGAACCATTAAGAGCTTGTATAATGTTTAACCGTTCAGAGGCAAATGTCTGACCAATTCAGATTAGAGGTCTTAACCATTCTATATAAATCTTAACTATTCAGAGGCAAATGTCTGAACCATTCAGACATCTGCTCGTGAAACAAACAGTCTGAACCATTAAGTGCTGAACCAGTAAGACGTTTGAACAATTAAAAGGCTCATTAAGAGGTAAACAAACAGCCCTAAGTTACTCTTATTATGTGTAATAAAAGTCAGGAAATGGGGAAATATAAAATAAAGAGAAAATTACCAAAATAGCCAAGAATTTCTTTGACTTACCAAAATGGCCATTTGATGCCTCCTTGGAGCAGGGCATCACGGATTCAAATGTGTATATGTTGACATTTAAGAGATATAAAGTCAAGAAAATCAAGGGCAATGGTGATATATATGCGTATTAGACACCAAAAAAAACACTCAACAAATGGCTACAATTTAAGAAATGTGTTTAGTGACGGCATCAGATTCCTAATTGATGGAGAAAGGTCTGGTGGCAAGAAAAGCTGCTTCTAGGAGGTTGTCAAGTGTTTTCGCTCGATGATTCCATTCTTGGGTGGTTGGTTTGGCCCTTGTTCCTGTAACTCGAATCCTAGCCCGGTATATCCCATTTTAATTTTACACCATTGTGAACCTTACGCCTTTTTTACTCTCTGATCGAGGTTCTCAGCATTGAAAAATCTTCGTAAACTAAATCACACGTGTATATGTTGACATTTAAGAGATATACAGTCAAGAAAATCAAGGGCAATGGAGATATATATGCGGATTAGACACAAAAAAAAATCACTCAACAATTGGCTACAATTTAAGGAATGTGTTTAGTGACGGCATCAGATTCCTAATTGATGGAGAAAGGTCTGGTGGCAAGAAAAGCTGCTTCTAGGAGGTTGTCAAGTGTTTTCGCTCGATGATTCCATTCTTGGGTGGTTGGTTTGGCCCTTGTTCCCGTACTTGAATCCTAGCCCGGTATATCCCATTTTAATTTTATACCATTGTGAACCTTGCGCCTTTTTTACTCTCTGATCGAGGTTCTCGGCATTGAAAAATCTTCGTAAACTAAATCACACGTGTATATGTTGACATTTAAGAGATATACAGTCAAGAAAATCAAGGGCAATGGTGATATATATGCGGATTAGACACAAGAAAAAACACTCAACAAATGGCTACAATTTAAGAAATGTGTTTAGTGATGGCATCAGATTCCTAATTGATGGAGAAAGGTCTGGTGGCAAGAAAAGTTGCTTCTAGGAGGTTGTCAAATGTTTTCGCACGACTATTCCATTCTTGGGTGGTTGGTTTGGCCCTTTTTCCTGTAACTCGAATCCTAGCCCGGTATATCCCATTTTAATTTTACACCATTATGAACCTTACGCCTTTTTTACTCTCTGATCGAGGTTCTCGGCATTGAAAAATCTTCGTAAACTAAATCACACGTGTATATGTTGATATTTAAGAGATATACCGTCAAGAAAATCAAGGGCAATGATGATATATATGCGGATTAGACACAAAAAAAAACACTCAACAAATGGCTACAATTTAAGGAATGTGTTTAGTGACGGCATCAGATTCCTAATTGATGGAGAAAGGTCTGGTGGCAAGAAAAGATGCTTATAGGAGGTTGTCAAGTGTTTTCGCTCGATGATTCCATTCTTGGGTGGTTGGTTTGGCCCTTGTTCCTGTACTTGAATCCTAGCCCGGTATATCCCATTTTAGTTTTACACCATTGTGAACCTTACGCCTTTTTTACTCTCTGATTGGTCAACTTTTAAGCATTTAACGGAAACATGCAATGAACTAGGATTTCTATTTAACCATGTTGTATAACCTCAGAGGGTTATACTAGCCTATAATATGGTCCTAAAGGAACCCTAAGGCATAACTAAACTAAGCTAAATTGGGTCAGAACTGAAAGTCAAAGCAAAAGTCTACTTTTGCGACTTTCGGTTGCGAACCGAGCCTAAACTCAGAATTGTCGGGTTGAACATGCCTAAACATGTTCTTATATTATTTACCAAGTTATTTATGTGATAAAATGTATTTTATAGCTTCTACATTATCAGTTATAATTTTTTTTTGTAAAAACTGACTCGTTTGACTTTTTGTTAAGTAGTTTGACCCGACAATTGACCAAGTAAATGTGATAATTAGGAGGTGCCCTTTTAAGGGTTTAACACCTACATAATTACCAACACATAGCCACTTTCAATTTGAATAATGGCTGGACCGTTAGTGATTAATCACAAAGTCAAAGCATCATTACGATATCTTTGACTTTCGGTCATTAAGCTAATAAACCCTTAACTAAGGAAGCTAAGAACACTTACAATGGTCCTTAGGACGAATATTAGACTAGAGAAAGATTCCTTGAACACCAGGATGCTTCAGAGAGTGAGTTGTGAAGTGAAAACTTCAAGTGTGCATGAGCAATGAACATCAAGGCCCTTTATATAGGGAGTTTTGGTGTCTTAAGATCATTGCAGTTGTTCCTAGGAGGTCACCAGATGTTCACAAGTGTCCCTACGGCAGTAAAAACCAGTTGCACAGTCCCTGGTATAAAAAACAAGCATGCAATGGCGGTTGAACAGGCTGCAACATGCAGCTGTGCATTTTCTGTCGCTGGTGACACACTCGCGACCCGCGTAGACCTTAATGGCTCGTGAAGAAAACAAAAATCGTAGACTAATCAACCAATGTAAACAATGATTATTTTGAAAAGTTAGTTGATTTCTTCTCAAGATGACTTTGAATCTAATGAGACCGGATCTTTGTTCTTCTTCGAGAAGCACTCCTTGACTCCTTCAATGAGAATTGGAAGTGGATGGGTTTTTTTTCCTTTTTTTACATAATCATTTACATAACTAGAATCTTAGGATATGATGGTGTGTTCAAAGTGTTTGAAATGGAAAACCCCTCTCGTTTTATTATCAAAAAGGGAATTCAGATTCGTGCTGTCAATTTATACATGGACACGATAACACGACACAAACCTACATGAAGTTAACATGTTTCGTGTCTAACCTTAACAGGTTTCGTGTCTGTAACAGGTCAACACGTTAAGGCATGTTTAATTCCGTGTCTTAACAGGTTAAACACTTGTTAGCATGTTTAGACCCGTTAATGACACATTTATAATTTTAAATACAAAATAATATGTGGGGCTCCTAATTTTAAATAAAAAAACTACCTGTAAGTAATGTTTATATATTTAGTAACAGTTTGTGTCCGTGTTTTAACAAGTCGGATGATACACTGCTAATTTTTCCGTGTAACCTGTTTATTATCGTGTTCATGTTCTTGTTTGAAAAATCTGACACGATAAGATTTCGTGTCATGTCCGTATTTACCTGTTTTGTATTTGTGTCTTATCGTTTTTGTGTCATAATAGGTTGAGTTGACACGCTATGCCAACCTAATTAAGATGTTGTCGCTTTTGAAAACGTTGAACTCAAAAGAACTCAAATCCATTCTAGGACTTGGCTATTAGATATTGGAATTAGCAAATGGAATATAGCCTGATGATACTAAGATGTGATGAAAAAATGTTTTATCCTAAGGTTAAGAATTCGAGTTTCGTGGTGAACAATTTAGAAGCATAATTATTGAGTGCATGGCTAGGAGTTAGCCGTTCTATAGAAAAAATATATGATGTCTGAGTATGGCGTATTTAAGCTTTCCATTTGTATAAACCACATCTATTGTTCAGATTATTTTTATAACAATAATCTACTCCCGTTAGCATCACTTTAAAGGACATTTGTGGTGGCAACGAAGTTTAGAACTAGACCTCTCTGGAGGTCGCCAGTTCAAACCGAGCCGAACCGGGTTTTACCGCAGTGGGCATTCGGGCGGCGGGCTTTCCCCGAAACTGGTGGCTTGGTGGCTCGGGTATGTATCCAACTCTGACCGTTATGAAGGAAGAGATGCATTTGCTCGATTGAGGGCATCCCAGGATGCTTATCCGGTAATTTAGTTTACCATTAAAAAAACAACAATCTACCTTTATTCCATTATTTATTTATTGGGGGACTCATACCCTCCACCTCTTTGAAAAGAAATAATCGTGTTTGTATTCTATTTTTAGTTTGTAGAACGGATAATAGGAGATGACAACCTTTAAAAGACCATCTAATTATACAAGTGGTTCTACATAACAACCTATTTCATACAAGGAGGATCATGTAAGAATCACAAACTAACTTAATTAGGAACTGAACGAATCACTATCAACCAAGCAAATAAAAAATCAATATATGTAGCTTGTTAATTTACATATAATTTTTTTTTTTTTTTTTTTAATTTTTCCAATAGTAATCGTTTAATAAAAAAAAATTTAAAAATGTGTGATTGATATTAATTGAGTAAATTGTCATTTTAGTCACTGATTTTGGTTCAAATTGTCATTTTAGTCCAATTAGTTTTTTTTGCTTCTCTGGGTCCCTGACATTTCCATTTTCTTGTCATTTTGATCACATTGCCTAACTAAGTCTAAAAATCTGGTTATAACCAGTGATAAACCTCATAATAATTTAGTGCCAAACAGTGGCGGAGCTTGGACAAAAGTTTCGAGGGGGCGTAAAGTGATGGGACCCAATTTTTTTTTCCTATCGTTATGTTTCGGGTCGGGGTCAGGTCGGCTATTCGATTCAGGTCGGGTTAAATAACAATACGTAATCTAGGGTTATACAAACTAACCATCATTTAGGAAAAATAATCGGTGGGGCGATCCTATACAATTTTAAAAATTTCGGACGAAAATCCGTACCATGTACACTTCTAACCAAAACATTGGGGTGGGCGGGTGCACCCCCGGGCACCCATTATCCTTCGCCACTGGTGCCAAAAATACTCTTGATTATAACCTTGTTTTTAGACTAAGTTAGGCAATGTGATCAAAATGGCAAGAAAAAAGAAAAGTTAGCGATCCAGAGGAGAAAAAAAATTATTTGGACTAAAATGGCAATTTTGATAAAAACTTAGGGACTAGAATGACAATATATTAGTTCTCTACAAGTTCTTAAGTAACTTGATGGTTTTCTCATGATCCGCACTATAAATAATTACAATAATAAATATTATAGTAAACTTTTGTTTTCCTCTCTATTGTTTGATCGTTTTAACGGTTTCACCCCAATCATTTAAAAACAATGACATTTTCCTCCCTAGTCTATGAATCTCATCACTATTTTACTCCCCACCTCAAACGGCATCTATTTGAGCGTTAAAATCATTCACGTGCCCCTAACATGAGGGGCATTTTCATCTTTTCCCATCCAACCTTAAAAGATATTTTATTATTATATATATTAATCTCTCTTCTCTTTATTTTCTCTCTCTACATGCACTCTTTCTCTCATCCATAACCAGAAATCACCACCAGCAGCCTCACTGTCAAAAACCTCACCACCAATAACCACCATCCCTCACCACCACCACCATTTCCTACCGACCACCGATGACCACCACCTGCCCACCACCACCATCATCTGTCGACCCCCACCATCACCGTCTCCAACACTTTCATGTTCGACCTGAAGATCTATTTAGAGTAAACTGCCATTTTGGTCCCTGTGGTTTGGCCAGTTTTGCCACTTTAGTCCAAATCTCAAACTTATTACATCTGGGTCCCTGTGGTTTGCATTTTGTTGCCATTTTAATCCAAATCTCAAATCATGTCAAATTTCAAAAAAAAAAACCTGTTTTTGTCCTTTTCCTCTGGGGCATTTTGGTCTTTTTGGATTTTATTTAAAGATCTTCATACCTCTCTTTCTCTCCATCTGCTCTCTCTCTCAACATCTGCTCTCTGTCTCCCTCTCTCTCTCTCTCTGAACTACGTACACCACACCACCACCACCACCACCCCCACATCATCCCCAACCTCCGCCACCGTCTCCGCCAACACCACCGATCTCCGGCCACCGCAACCACCATCACACTCCACTCCTCCATCTCTTACACACACACACAGACACCCACATCCTCCCTCTTCGATTCAGCCGGCAACGACACCACCAAACAACCTCATTCGCCTCGTTTTTCCGGCGACTGGTTATCCGGTGAACCACCACACGCAACCACAACGATCAACCACTATCCCCTGCCCTTCGTCGTCCCTTCCCGATAAACAACGGCGGCAGCACCCCCACCAATTGGTGGTGGCGGACGGTACGACATCAGCAGAGCCGCCATGAGCGGCGGAGAGAGAGAGATGCATGAGAGAGAGGGAGATCGAAGAGACGGAGCCGCGTTTCAGCGGCAGCGGCGGTGGAGCCGTGTATCAGCAGTGGCGATGGCAACCCTTTGAGGGTTTTATGAAGATGGGTTGTTTCTATTTGGGGCAAGGTCAGTTCCGTTCGGGTTATGCGGTGGTGGGGGTGATGATACGGTGGTGGTTTGTTCTTGTTCTTGGACAAAATGTCCCAAGGATAAACCTTGGACTAACTTTCAAGACATGTACAATAAAGACCCTACAAATTGGAAGACATGCACTTATTACCCAAAGTGCACTAACAAACTCCCCCTTGATCAGTGCATGGTCTTCATGTGGTCTTGAATTCTTCATTATTGTTGACTTTAACTTGGACTTCTTCTTTGGTTGACCAGAACTGATAAGCGACAGTTACCCGGCAGGAACTGCACTTACAGTCTCCCCCTTAACTGTTGCATCAGTTCTGTGTGGCATCGATAATCTTCAGTCACCGGATACTGCACTTACACGGACGAACGTTGGGTGATTGGAGCAGTCCCAAACGCTCATGATGTTGAGACTTTGGCTTTACATGAAATAGGACATCTACTTGGACTCGATCATAGCCAATTTCAAGATGCAATAATGTGGGGTTCCTTTAGGGCAGGAGTAACAAAAGGATTGACTTCAGACGATATTCAAGGGATTAGGGCTCTATACGGAAGTTAGCATGCTATGATAATAGTGAACAAAAAGATACTATTATGCTTTCAGTGTAGTGTGCTTCTGATTAAAAGGGGAATAAAGAATAATGATTATTTATAATAAGTGTAGGTTTTCCTTAAGTTGTAACGTTATTAAAATAATACACTTTGTGTGATAGTTGTGACTTTTCTTTTAAATAATACTAGGTTATAACCCCGTGTATTACACGGGTTTAATAAATAAATTTTATATACTAAATAATAAAACAATATACCTTTAAAAACCTCATTTATTACACGAGTTGAATAAATGTAATTTTATATATCAAATAAAAAAGTTATATCTTTAAAACCACGTGTATTACACGAGTTGAATAGATGTAATATTGTTTATAAAATAATAAAATAATACATCTTTGAAAAACCTCATTTATTACACGGGTTGAATAAATGTAATTTTATATACCAAACAATAAAAAATTACATCTTTAAAAACATGCGTACTACACGGTTTGAATAAATGTATTTTTCTCTACTAAATAATAAAAAATATATATCCTTAAAAAATGTTGTGTATTGTACGAATTGAATAAATCTAATTTTATATATCGAATAATAATAAGTTATATCTTAGAAAACCTCATGTATTATATGGGTTGAGTAAATGTAATTTTGTATAGTGAAAATAAAAATATTTAATATATGATAAAAATAGATTATTCTGTTGTTGCAAAATTTGTTAACAAAGTCTCAATAAATTTAACCCTTTATTTAAAACTCCGTAAATGTATAAATGATAAATAATAATAGTTAATTTTATGTTAAGTTTCATAAAATCTATTTGATAACAAACTAAACAAAACGTTCAAATATATAGTTAAGATCAAATTAGATAACTAAGTTTGAATTTGAAGTATATAGATAAAGAGTAAATTGCCATTTTAGTCCCTAAAGTTTGGTCCAAATTTCTATTTTAGTCCAAAAAGTTTTTTTTTTATCATATGTGTCCCTGACTTTTCCATTTTCTTTTCATTTTGATCACATTGTCTAACTCAGTCTAAAAATTCGGTTATAACCAGGGGTTTTTTTGGCATAACTGTTGTGTAGTGATAACCAGGGGTAGTTTACAACATAATTTATAAATCTCATAATAATTTAATTCCAAAATTACCCCTGATTATAACCTGCTTTTTAGACTAAGTTAGGCAATGTGATCCAAATGGCAAGAAAAAGGAAAAGTCGGGGACCTAGAGGAGAAAAAAACTATTTGAACTAAAATGGCAATTTGGACAAAAACTCAGGGACTCAAATGGCAATTTACTCATAGATAAATATAAAAGTAATAATTAATTCAAATAAATAATATTATAAATGAGAAGGAGATTAAATTGAATAATAATTATCCAAAAGATATTAAACTAAATAATATTTAGTAGGAGAGTTATCTATAATTAATTAGAAGAGATTAAACTAAAATAATAATTATCTATAAGAGATGGTCTAAAATGATGACAAGTGTCCACAAAGTGGTTTCTTTTATTATAGTAGATAGATACTAGGTTAGAATCTTGTGTATTACATGGGTTGAATAAATATAATTTCTAGGACCGACACTGAGAATTCATGTACCATGTTCTCGCTCGAAAAAACGTGCCCTTAGACCTTAACGAAATTGTGTATTGGGCTAACTAAAAGTCTAAATCTAATACCAATTGACTAATAACTAATCTAAACTATAAAAATAGTTTTGTAAGTGGGCATATGTTGGTGTTTGTATGGGTATACCCTATTATTTTATTTATTTTTAAATATACATATCGGAGTTTTTTTTTTAATAACGTGTCCTTCGAAATATCGGGTCCTGACGGTGGTCCTCCCCGCCCACCTTCAGGGCTGGCCATGATAATTTTATATATTAAGTAACAAAATAGTTACATCTTTTAAAAACTCGTGTATTGCACGATTTGAATAAACACATGTCTTATACGAATAATGTAATCCATTAACATATTTAGTCATCAAAGATGTGTCTTCTAACAAAATGAACTTTGAGTTACTATTTACTTATTATAACATCTCACTTTATTTTTTATTAGGTTAGAGAGTTGTATATTACATGGTTTATAACATTTTACTTTGTTTTTATTTATTTATTATTAGGTTAGAAACTTACATATTACCTGATGTTCGATAATCAGCAGAAAAAAGAAAATGAAATATTTTAGTAAAAAAAATTAAATATACAAGAGATAAGCTGGATATTATGATTTAATATTATTATTTCATTGGAATGTAAAACGGGATAATGGGATTCTTTATTAGAAATATGATTCTAAATATATCACATGTATAAAAAATATATATGTTCTATATGTATTGAATAAATCCTTTTAACGAAACAGTTGATTAAAATAAATATTTTTATTTTAATATGTGATTATCAGTTATCATTGTCCTTATCATCAAAATATAAAAACTACCAATTAAATAAAATCTTTATCTTTATAAATATTTAAAACGCTAATGCATTCACTACGTCAAAATTGGGCTTTAGCCACATTTTTTCCAAAACCGGCTAGTCACACATTTGAATAAATGTGTGGCTAATGGTCATAGGAAACACTTTTTGTCACATATTTTATTTTTCATGTGACCATTGTATAACAACTTAAAACCTTTAGCTACACTTAAACAAAAAAATGTGACATTACTAGCTACACTCGAAAAAAATGTGGCCAACTGTGGCCAACGGTTATAGTATTTGTTAGAATTTTTATTCATGTGACCAAAAACACATCAATTCGAAGTCTTTAGCCACACTTTAAAGAAAAATTGTGACATATATTTTCCACGTTAGAAAAAGTGTGGCCAAATATAATCTACAGCCATAATACTTTTTAATAATGTGGCTAAAGGCTAATTTATATGGCCACTTATATTAAGTTTGTGTGACCGAAGCATATTGTTTATTAGTCATTAGTCACTTAATTTTTTATATGTGTGGCTAAAAATTATGAACGAGGACGATAAAACAAAACACATTAATTCCTTCATGTGACCAACCATCCTCCACCTCCACCTCCCAATTGAAACCCTAATCCATCACCTGCTTCCATACATTCACCTTCACTGCGTGTACTTCATAATATCTAGGGTTTCACGTTAAATCCTCCATTCCACTGCAGCAAATCGTCGATCTCCCACTTCATCTCCGTCCCACCTCCGTCGACCTCCAGTCCAATGCAACTGTCCCACCTCCGTCGACCTCCAGTCCACCGCATTCGTCGTTTCACTGGAGAGTCGCAGACCCCAATTGCCGCCACCACCGCCGTTCGCAACCACCACGACCGCTCGCAACAACCACCACCGTAAGTCTCAATTTCTCACAATGATTCAAACAATTTCTTACTTATGTGTCGTATCCTGCTACGTGACATTTGCAGAAGAGCCGGTGCTCTGCGTGTGGGTATCCTGCTGCTCGTGTTAGAAAGTGTAAGTCTTTTTGTCTATATCTGTTTGTGATTGTGTGTGATTTTGTTTACAATTTGATTAAATTGGCTATAGATGTTGATGTAATTTGATAGAGAGGGAACTTAGATTTGTATTTGATTATGATTGTGGTGATATGTATGTTTGGATTAATCATATACATCACATTTGTTAAATGCAAGTTTGTAATGTATGTTGTTAGCAGAACTAGGTTTGAGTTATGCTTTATATTTGAAGATTGGAGATATAATCTAAATCTAAAATATCTAAATAAGTACTACAATTTCATTTTAGAATATTTTATTTTTAGTTACATCAATTTTTTTCTCAAGTAAACAGGCTAATTTACTTATTAGTTGATGTTTATGGATTCTTGTTTAGTCACATCTTTGAAGTGTGATTATTAGTCATTATTATTAAGGGCTGCATTTTGAAAGGATGAGTGTGCAGTACTGCAGTAGCATATTTTGATTAGTATTTTTTAGCAAACTGATGTGTATTGTTTATGATAATTTTTGCTTAATTGTTTGATAATTTTTATCATCATTTGTTGTGTTTTTCCCAACCCATCATGTTAAAATTCCGATTCTTTGACTGTATATATTTTTTCTACTGTATACAAATGAAAACATAGAGCTTTATATTCACTTTTTATAATGATGAACTTGTTAATTCTATGGTCATTTTAGAGCATTGTTACTACTCTTTTATTACATCAGTTAACATATGTCCTGAATAGTATAAATCAAATTAGAAGCGTAGTGTTTTAAAGATCCTTTGCTTGCTTTGAAGTTGATTTCTTTTCATAAAAAAAGCAGTTTAATCATGGAAATCGTTGTCTGCTTTAAAGTTTTAGTGATATTTTTTTAATTTACAGAAAAACAGTTTAATCATGGAAATCGAAGATTGGGCTGGTGGATCGAGTGATTCAGAGGTATCTTCACCTGAGAGTGACAATAAGGACCCTTGCTATGCATATGGTGATTTACCCAAGTTACAGTTTAGGTACTTTTGAGTGTTTTTTTTCTTGTATGAACACGCGGAACAACACAGGAATGCGTGTAACCGGCATTAAACACCCGTAACCAACGGTGCGCGCGCTAACTGTTGATTGAATGCTGGTAACTGGCGCTGGTTACTCGTGCAAAGCCGGTTTCGCGTCAAGCGCTGCATTAAGCCTTACCAGTGCCAGGTTACTCCCGTTACATGGTATCAAACACGCGTTTTCCATCTCCGTTACACGTGCCCGAGAAAAACGCCTGCCTAAATGACAGACTCAGTTACATGTCAAGCGGCTAGTTAAGTGTGTGCCGGGGCCGAGTAACGTGTCGCCAGACGGGCGTTTCCCGGCCCTGGTACATGTAACCGGCTCTACACGCATATCCGGCTTTTAAACATGCGTAAACCGAGGCATGATCGCGTGTAACTGGTGCCAAAAACTAGAAAGTCAGAACCTAGAAGTTGTACAGTAATTTCAAAATAACCATTTATAAATCAAACCGTTCTGACCAGAAATTCGCTCCGACCCGAACCAAAATAACCCTTTATTGAATCAACTCATTTTAACCAACAATTCAAACCCGCCTGACCCGACCCGTTTGCCAAACCTAGTTTTGTAGAGTAAATATTAGATTATCAAACTAGATGAAAGCTGTTGACTTTTAATAGAATTTAGACCCCACATAGTATATAATTTTTTAGCTCATCTTGATCCGAACCATCCTGACCCGTTTCTAATCAGTTCATCCTGACTTGACAACCAACCTAATTCAACCGGCCCATTTTGCCACCTCTAGTTTAAAGACATATTTTGGTTTTTTAGTAAATGATGTGATATGATGAGCATCCATAATCAAAGAAGGCATAATTCTTATGAAGCTTCATTATTGTATTCCAACTTTTAGAACATGTTTCATAATTTGTAGGTTTTTGGCAAAGATCGGGGCACTAGAACTGTTCGATTACGATGAAAAAATGTATTGCATCCGAAGATATTTACAAGAAGGTTGGAGGAGGTGTAGGTGGATCTTCATGGGATTCATTTGAAGTATACAGGCACCTCAAATCTTTATGTTATATAATTAAAAGACATGATGTTTGTGCGTGTAAAGCAATCAAGGGGTCGCGGGTTCGATCCTCGTTTTTATGCCCGGATTTTGGGCGATTTTTTTGAAATTTTAATTCTTTTATTTTGCAGTTAAATTGTTTAAATTATCTTTTTTTCTTGTTGGTCAAGACTCAAGTGGAATACTATATGAATTGTTACTTTTGTTTGATTTGGATTTGTAGGCTCAACATGTGTTATTCAGCTCAACTCTATGGTCTGCTATGTATCTTGAGATTATTTGGAGCTATGTTAATTCTGTTGTGTTTGCAGATTGTTTGATCTGTACATGTATTACCCAATAAAACTTAATTCGCTATATTTGTCCCTTACAAATATTAATTCATTACATTTTGGTGTGTTTGACCCGTTTTAGTTTAAAATGCTATATTATTACCTTTTAATATTAGTTCACTGCATTTTGGCATGTTTGACCCGTTCCATAATAAATGGCTATAGTTTGATCCTTTTAATATCATATCACTACATTTGGCGAGTTTGATGCGCTTCATTTTTAAATTGTTGTATTTTGACGTGTTAAGTTTGCTTTATTTTGACCCGTTAAAGCAGTTCGGGTGGGAACAATATGGGTTGAAACGGTTCGCGTCGAAACAATTCGGGTCGAACCCGTCAAAGCAGTTCGGTTCTAAACGGTTATGTCAAAACAGCACAGGTCGAAACGGTTCGCGTTGAAATAAAAACCATACATCCACTGGTGTCACTTGAAACACTCTTTACATCTAACCATATTCGAATACAAAACTGATATGTTGTTGCTACCCAAACACACGTCCCATTGTTTACTTGTTTCCAACACACGTATTCAGAATTTAGTGAGAAAACTGGTAGCATACCCTGCAGCTCTGAACGGGCATCCAAAAATTCCTCGACACATTAGCCTCTGACCGTCGACGGGTGCACATGAACTTAAGGTCATGGGTTCGATCCTCGTTTATGCCCGGTTTGGGGCGAATTTTTTTGAAATTTTAATTCCTTTATTTTGCTCTTAAATTTCGCTATTCTTTCTGTCAAGTTTAATTCATATAAATATATATATATATATATATGTAAATCTTTATCCTTTTTATATAATCTATAATAATTAATTCTTTTTCTTTTTTTATATAATTAAAATTTTAAATCTAATCATAGATAAATAACAAATTATGAAGAAAAATTATTACGTATAAATAACTAATTTATAAACATTTTGGTTTATGTATTGTTTGATTGGATTATGTGTTACTTTGGATTTTCTTTTAAATGGGAAATTAATAAACATTAGACTATTAAATAGTATGTCGTGAGCTTTGTATCAACCAATCATGCCCTGATCACCTTGTCCGCTGCGGGTCAGGGTGTTACAGATTTCCTATCTTAGCTTTTCTATTGGTGGGATTTATTGAATATGATGATGATGATGATGATACAAAAATCTTACAACATAAAGTCATATTTGGCTTAATGGACGATATTGGGTCTTATTGGATCACAATGGACACTAGTATGTCATAGAGTTGCATAAATTGGTTAATTTCAATAATCGGTTCGGTTAATCGGTATTACCGGTCAATTAGAACCAGTCATTTAGGCCTAATGATGGTTATTTGGGTTCTTAAAGGTCAATTAGGCCCAATGAAGGCCAGTTAGGGTTGTTGAGCTCAATGATTGTCAATTAGGCCCAATGACGCCAGTTAGACCCAACGATGATAAACTAGGTTCAATGAAGGTCAGTTAGAGTTGTTGAGGCTTAGTGATGGCCAATTAATCCCAGTGGTGATCAAATAGACCCAATGATGCTCATTTAGTCCATGTGATGGTTAATTACGGGTTTTGAGCTCAATGATGGCCCATTAGGCCCAATGAAAGTCAACTATGTCTAATGATTGTCAGTTAGCTTCAATGATAGTTAGTTGAGCTTAATAAAGGTCAATTAGGCCTAATGAAGGCTAGTTAGGGTTGTTAAGCTCAATGATGGTCAATTAGGCCCAATGACGATCAATTAGACCCAACGATGGTAAACTAGGTTCAATGAAGGTCAATTAAAGTTGTTGAGGCTCAGTGATGGCCAATTAAGTCCATTGGTGATCAAATAGACCCAATGATGCTCATTTAGGCCAAATGATGGTTAATTACGGTTTTCGAGCTCAATGATGGTCAAATTAGGCCCAATGAAAGTCAACTAGGTCTGATGATTGTCAGTTAGCTTTAATTAGCTTTAATGATAGTTAGTTGAGCTTAATAAAGGTCAATTAGGCCTAATGAAGGCCAGTTAGGGTTGTTAAGCTCAATGATGGTCAATTAGGCCCAATGAAGGTCAGTTGGGGTTGTTGACCTAAATGGCAATTAATCAGGGCCAATAAAGGTGAATTAGTTGTTAGAATGCTCTAGTGAGTAGAGTGTGAATTCTAACACGACCTGAAAAAAAAATAACATGAACCTAATGAAGGCCAGTTAGGGTTGTTAAGATCAATGACGGTCAATTAGACCCAATGACGATCAATTAGACCCAACGATGATAAACTAGGTTCAATGAAGGTCAATTAAAGTTGTTGAGGCTCAGTGATGGCTAGCTAAGCCCAGTGGTGATCAAATAGACCCAGTGATGGTCATTTAGGCCAAATGATGGTTAATTACGGTTTTTGAGCTCAATGATGGTCAAATTAGGCCCAATGAAAGTCAACTAGGTCTAATGATTGTCAATTAGCTTCAATGATAGTTAGTTGAGCTTAATAAAGGTCAATTAGGCATAATGAATGCCAGTTAGGGTTGTTAAGCTCAATGATGGTCGATTAGGCCCAATGAAGGTCAGTTAGGGTTGTTGACCTAAATGGCAATTAATCAAGGCCAATAAAGGTGAATTGGTTGTTAGAATGCTCTAGTGAGTAGAGTGTGAATTCTAACACGACCTGAAAATAACATGAACCTAATGAAGGTTAGTTAGGGTTGTTGAGCTCAATGGTGGCCAATTACGCTCAAAAGGTCAACTAGGCCTAATGATTGTCAGTTAGCCTAGTGATAGTTAGTTAGGCTTAATAAAGGTCAATTAGGCCCAATGAAATTAAGTTAGGGTTGTTGACCTCAATGATGGTCAATTAGGCCCAATCATGGTCAATTAGAGGCAATGAAGGTGAATTACTTGTTTCACTGCTCTAGTGAGTATGGGTATGAATTTCGGACACCAAAAAACAACATGAACCATAGGAAAATTGACTAATAGGGACTAAATTTGTATGATCATTATTAATGAATTACGATTAGGTCTATTATTTAGGGGTGCTAAACGGATTGTGTTCGCAGGTTGGCGGGTTCAACCCGACCCAAACCCGTAAATTTTACACAAACCAGACCCGAACCCGAAAACCGTATCATAAATATGAACCCAAACACGACCCGAACTTTTGTGGGTTGACCCGAACACGACTCGTTTAACCCCAATTTTTCAAAAAAAAAAATCTGAAATTAATATATTAAAATTAAAATTTACTTAAAAAACACAAATGTATATAATAATATCATGTTTATTATTATTTTTATGTAATGTATGAAAAAATATAACTTTAATTTTCGTTTCCCACCACTTCCCCTAGAAAATTCTAATTTCCCTCTCTTTTCTCTTGTGTCTCCCCCCTAAAACATAAAACATGTTCATTTTTACTTTCCCCCTATTTTCCTTTAACCCTAAGTGGATTCCCCTCCCAAAATTCATCCCCAGATCTCGATCTCGTACTGATACACCTCTTCTCTTTTTGTCTAATCTCTCCTCTGATTGAACGCGAACAGAAGGAAGAGGAACATAAATCGAAAGCCATCCGATTCTAGACCTTAATCGGATATCTGAAAACCAATTAAGGACTGACGTGATTAAGGTAAGTGCAAGAACCCTATTTTCTTCTCATTTATTTAAAAAGTGTTTTGTGGTTGTTTATTCAGACCCTAGTTAGCTAATTAGGTGAAAATTTGTAGTTAGTTTCAGTTTTGCATTGATTTGTAACTATTACTAAAATGTCGGTTAATATTGCTACATTTTGTCAGTTATGCTTT